>JAYMFT010140367.1:7790-26903 GCA_038088735.1 Panulirus argus
ATTCTGGAGACTAAGCAGTATAAACAGCAATGACGGTGGGAAGAAATGGGATTTCAAAATGAATTAGAGGGGTATTGTTAAAAAAGTAAGGAAACTAAAATTCTAAATAATGTTTTATTTTAAGTACATCTACCCAGAAGATACTTGGAGCTGGCATAATGTAAGTAAAGAAATTCATGAAATAAATCTTACAGAAGAGTAACAATAAATGAAAGAATGAAAAGTAATCAAGTGGTAACTCTGTCAGGTGATGTGACCAACCAGTTTCTGGGAATGTTTTTGTCTGTACAGATTCTGATTTGAGCCAAGAAGAAAACAAAATATGTATTCTAGAAATATATCTTAAATATAATATTTCACTGGAAACAGTTTAGCACTAAAACAGCAATTGGACTGTGAAGACCAAAAAGTTCAAATTAAATGTGAAGAATATTTTCAAGTTCATTTAACTACAAAAAGTCAAATAATTGTTCTTGGGCTACTAAGACAAACAAGTTATTCTTAGAATACTGGAATAACATATTAGGACTTTTAGCATTATACAAACCAGGCAAACAGCAGACCACATGCAAATGAAAGAAAATTTAGACCAGCCAATTAGTCCATGCTAGTCACTAGAGTATGCTTGTTTTCAAGCACACAAAACAAAGCAAGGCTTTTCTTTTTTATCTATTCATTTGATTTCTTAATCAGAAATATATCCAGACAAGCAAAGGTAACAAAAAAAATTTGTTGTAACTAGATCTAAAGGATGGAGGATAGAAGAAATATATCATGAGTCAACAGAGACCATAAGGCCGGACATATCTATCTAACTATCTATCCATATCACTGATGGCCTTTCCCTTGTGAATCACTGTGAACCCACATTATAGGGTGGCGATGGCAAAAGAGTCTCCACAGTAGCAGGAATAGCTATAGAGTTTGAGAAATCAAATCAAAGAATATGAGAATTGTTATGAGATAGGAAAGAAACAGAAGGATTTTAAAAATTCAGTCAAATTGCCTTACAACTGCAGGGGAAAAATTTTGCTGAGGCCTGTAAAGGTTGGAGTGTTGACCACATAAAATGGGTGGTTGAGGTCGGGTCAGGTCATATTACATGTCACGCAAGGGAGGTCAGAGCAAATTCCCTTCTCATCCCACCAGACAGCAATGACAGGGAGGCTCGTCACACCTCGCTCTAAAAATAACCGGTCTCTAAATCATGTCACCAGTCTCATACAAGTCACACAAAGAATATAAGGTCCATCCGAAACAAACCAGCTGAATTGCATTGTTTGGCAAACAGTGAACATGTTGACATCAATGGTTTAACAGAAACATTTCTGAACAGGAAAAACAATGATCTGATTAGTGAGTACAATCTACCACACTACAAATAAATTGTTAAGGATGGAGACAGTTGAGGATATGGAGCTGCACTGTATGCAAATTCTTACCTAAAACCTATCAAAATTCAGACTACATCTGGTGCTGTTGAACACTTTATGAGTTCATATCAGAACAGAATTTTCCAAACTTTACATAATCATCATCTACAAATGCCCTACTCAGCCAGCAGATACTGACACTGTCATGTATGAAAGTTTACAACAAGCATTACAGGATAAAGACTCGATCATCCTTGGGATTTTAATCTTCCAAAAGTCAACAGGCAAGCTATCTCAGGTGTAGAAAGTAAATCTACAAGACTTATCAGTTTTGTCAAAGACAATTTTCTCTACCAAACTATCAACAAGTCAACAAGAAAAGCTAATATACTTGATCTAGTTCTAGCATCCAAGAGTTCTTAGTAACTAAAACTTGTGTTGGAGAACATTTAGACACTTGCAACCATAACATGGTAAGGTTCAACGTAAATATCAAAACTGACTCCCCTAAAACCAGTATTATTACCCCTAACTCTAAATGGGCAGATCTTAATGGGTTGTGCAATGCATCAAAGTCTCACCCTAATTGTTTCATGCCCAGGGGAATCATGGGCCAGTCTTAATAGCAAGTTTATGCAACATCAAGTCTTATTCAATCCCATACAAGACAGAAACAGTAAAACCAACAAAAAGCCTGAATGGTACTCCCAAGATATTGCAGGAGCTATATGGCACAAAAATAAACTTGACAAGCTTACGAAATCAGACAATGATCCAACTATCACAACGCAATATAATATAATTAGGAGATTCATGAAAAGTCTTATCGAAAAAGTCAAGAGAGAATACGAAGAGATTATTGCATAAGACAGCAATAGAGGTCCTAAAAGATCTTATAGATATATCAAAAGTAAGAAACAGATTTAAGGAGTGGGATAGGACCCTTAGTAAATGAGGATGAGGAACCCACTGTGGATGATATAGGCATAGCAATAACCCTGAGCAAGATTTTTAGTTCTATTTTTACACTAGAAAGCAAAAACATGAATTTTGAGACAGTAATGAATATCTCTCACACGATATCAGAATTTACCATCACAGCTAGAGAAGTGCAAACAGATATATAAGCTGAAGACTGATAAAAGCCAAGGTCCTGATTGTTTCTATCAAGAAGTAATTAAAATGTCAAACAGAATTGCCAAACCGTTAACCTATATTTTCAAAAAAATCTCTCCAGGGTGGAATAGTCCTGCAGGACTGGAGAATGGCAGATGTCTCTCCTACATACAAAAAAGGAAGCTGCAAGTTGCTTGGCAATTACTGTCCCATTAACCTCACATCAGGTATATGAAAATTTCTGGAGTCAATTATTAGATAAAATCACAGCCTATCTGAAACAACACAGTCTGATCAACAGTACTTGGCAAGGTTTTAGAAAGCACAAGATCATGCCTTACAAACCTTGAATTTCATCATAAATCATTAGATACCCAAGACAAGACAAAAGCAATAGATATTATATTTCTAGACTTCCAGAGAGCATTCAACAAAGTCCCCATGTTAAACTGATGTATAAAGCCTAGTCACACGATAGGAGGCAGATTGTCATAATGAATGGTGAATCATCACAGTGGTTACCCATTACCAGTGGGGTCCCTTATGGATCCATACTTGGTCCTATACTTTTCGTTATTTACACTGATGATACTGACGTAGGATTGAACATCTTAGTTTTCAAATTTGCAGAAGACACAAAAATCAGCAATGCCATAGTAACAGAAGAAGATGGGCTAAAATAATGAGAGGATCAAGATAAAATTGCTGAATGGCCTAGAAAATGGCAATGCCATTTAACATCAATAAATATCAGCTGTAACAAGTAGGAAACCTAAAAATAAAATTTGATTATGACCTGATGGACCAAAAGATAAAGGACATCCCTACTGTGAAGGATCTAGGGGTCACTGTTTCCAGCAACTTCAAATTCTCCCAGCATTATAATGTAGCTGCCAAAAAAGCAAATAGGATGCTAGGATTTATCAACAGAAACTTCACATACAAAAGCAAGGATGTGATATTGCCACTATACCTAAGTCAAGTTAGACCACCACTCGAGTATGCAGTGCAGCTTTATGGGGCCTCCACTTAAGCAAGGATATTCTTGAATTGAAAGAAGTGCAGTAAAGAGCAGCTAAATTGATTCCTTCCTTGCATAACAAACCATACGGGGAGAGACTGTGAGAATTAAACTTGTTCTCCATAACCAAGTGAAGTTTGAAGGGCAAATCAATAAAATGTTTTAAAATACTTTAAGGATTCAACAATGTCAATATTGAAAATTTCTTTAGAGTAGTATCAGCATTACCAATGAGAGGAACATGGATTAAAACTTAGAAGTCAAGGAGTTAATCAGGACTGTACAAAATATCTATTTACCATCGACATTATTAATGTGTGGAATAAGCTCCCAAGAAATGTTGTTCAAAGCAACACCCTTAATATCTTTAGAAATAGGCTTGATCATCACTTGTTACCTCCAGTATTGAATAATTTATCTAATCAGTCATCATAATGTAGTGGTATATCATACTACCTTCTTAACCACTGATTTCTCCCTGGCTATGTTGCTGTAACAAACCACCATTGATTAACCCATATTAATCCATGTCACCTGCTCTGAGAGAGCAAGTAAAATTATTGTATCATTCATCAACATCAGGAATATAATAGGCATGATGAGTCAAGAAGCTGGAGCTCAAGTTTATCCTTAATATTGTCTTTATAGCAGAAAGTGAAGAGATGCATGACGGTGATGGGATGCTGAAATATTCATGTTCTTTCTACCTTATGACTCCTTTTAACATTTCCCTCAGGCATATTAATCCTGCAAGGTATTTTTTTCTACCTGTTTTCTGTCTGGCATGTTGCTGGAGGGAGTGGGAGGTGGGGAGAGAGTCTTTGCTTTACAATTCATTTCTTCTACTTCTTTTAAGGGGACTGCATCTTGAAGCCCAGACCACCTTGCTTGGACCTAAAGTCTGCGTGGTCTGTGTATCTGTGTAACTCAAAGTACTTATCATTATTATTATTACTATTATTTCTATTATTATCATTATTACAGTAAAACCTGCTATCCAAAATGCTTGGGGAAATCAGCCATCTTGGATAAAAATTCCGGTTATGTGTGTTCTTTATGCAGGGTTATATTCTGCGAAAACTTCATGCAAAGAAAAATCGCATATAGTGAGCCAATAAATATACAGAGAAAAATGAGATGAGCATAGCAGCTTGAAATGGCTCTGGCTTAGTTACACTGTCTTCTTTAAATAAACGCTCATAAATATTAAGAGCTTTAGACATAAGGTGAAGGCTACTAGTGCTGCTTTTCTTCTTTGTCTCACGCTCTATATACAATGAGAGCATTTCCTCCGTCTTCTCCATAAGTGGATTTCTAACCTTGAGGTTATCTATGCAGACAGTGGAGGAGAGTGGACCATGGTACTTCAAATATTCTCTGCATTCTTTTTTATGGTGCCGCCTGTATATTCATACAGGCTGTAAGCATTCCAAAGTAATGATGCTCCTTCACCAGATCTATATGTCATTAGATTTCTAGCTTGATTTCAAAGGTCAGAGAGGTTCTATTCCATTTATGTGCTGGTTCTGGGGTAGAAGAAGATGTTGTTGGATGTTTGGATACCATACTAACAAACATTGATGCCCCCTCACCTGCATCAGCATGCTATAAGATTTCTAGCTTTGTTTCTAAGGTCAGAGAGGTTCTCTTACATTCAAGTGCTGGTTTTGGGGTAAGAGATGTTGCTGGATGTTTCAATGCCATATTTACAAATACAAACACTGCAGGTTCTAGGAAAATCACATTAGTAAATATATCCAAATCGCACAAAGAGCACAGATCCACATACAACAGCGGTAACAGTGAGACTGACCCAATGGCGGGAACATGGTATGCTACACTCAGGATCTTCGCTTATTCCACTTGCCAACCCTCCCAGAAGTTTTGGCACACTTTTTACCACACAATCACGTTTCAAAATATCTTAACTATTTGTAAATATTTTACATAAAGAAAATACTAATATATGTAAACAAATAAGGACTATCAAATGCTTCCCTCTTCTTCTGCTGCTTGGTAATGTAAATAGTTATCATACTGACTGTGAAGTTCTTCATTAATGCCATTTTAGACTTACCCTTAGTCAACCTCTTGCACTACTCCATCTTCTTTTTGAGGCTTAAAGCAATCCTCTTGCACTTCATGCAAAGATACAGAAAGCTTTGAGGAGATGTCAGGCAATTGCTGATGCCTGAGATGGGCCATATTGCACAACAGTAATCAAGGGTAAATGAAATACACAAACGTGCAAAACCAACACAAAACACCATGCCAGAACATAGGAGATGGCAAACAATCACTGGGTGGTGAGTACATTAATTCCTGCTGTGCAGTGTGCATACAATATGAAATATTTCTAAGTATTTATTATTTATTTATTATACTTGATCGCTGCTTCCAGTGTCAGCGAGGTAGCGCTAGGAAACAGACGAAGAAAGACCCATCCCCCACATACACACATATATACATACATGCATATATACGCACAGTACATATATATACATACCAACATATACATATATACATACATACACATACACATGCACATACACATGTACATATTCACACTTGCTCGCCCCCATCCACTCCTGATGCCACCCCGCCCCACGGGAAAATAGCACCACCACCCCCCACGCCAGCGAGGTATCGCCAGGAGACAGACGAAACAGCCACATTCGCTCACGGTCAGTCTCTAGCTGTCATGTGTAATGCACTGAAACCATAGCTCCCTTTCCACATCCAGGCCCCACAGATCTTGCCGTGGTTTATATACATACCCTAGCCTTAGCCAGGTGCCCATTTTATTGACCAACCCCTATGGGTGGATGAACAGCTGGGTTTGACTGTGGATGTGGACCAACTCCCGCAACCATTTACAATGATTTTTTAACATATTAATGAATGAAGTCAAGATATGCAATAAATTTAATTTATTTGTCATTCATATTTAACCAGTATTGGCTACACATGGCTACACTCTTTAGAATGCGAGGACTGAGGGAAGGCAAAGAAACATGGGCAGCACAGCAAGAAATATACGAACATGCACAAAGATATGCAGGTACTGGGAGGGCTGTTACTGTTGATTTAGGAGCAGACAAAAAATGGAGGTGAAGCATTATTCCCATTGTTCTGGTGCATGAGAGAACTGGTGTTACTGGGATTCCATGGTTCCACAGCAGAGGGAATAGGCTGTTTTCAGGATCCTTTGGTGCTGTTGTAGGAGGGAGGAGGCATTGCATGGGGCATATGGTGCTGCTATAGGAAGGATGAGCCATTGATAATGTTCTTTGTTGTTATTGCGGAAGGGGCAAGACATTGCTAGCATCCTATGGCACTGCTGGAGATGAAAAGTGTTACCAGAGTCCCATTAGGGAGCAGATGTTGCTGGGGTCTCATGATGTTACTTCATTTTACTCATGATACCTTAGTAGTGTACCCAGTACCAAGGTTATGCTATACATGACACCTGGGTATGATTGTAAGAACTACATTTGTCACCATGCACATTTGATGCAAACACTACACCATACATGCCATCGAGGGGCTCCTAAGTAAACTGTGAATGTGGAGGAGGACTTTAGAGCAATACATTGCTAAAGTAGCAAGTTTACAGCTGGTCTTCATACAAGAATACCCAGGTATAGCAAATGATGTGTTCTCATGAACTGTCTGCATGTGTCCCTGCCTCGAAGGCTTGGACCCGAGGCACACATCTGGCAGCTGCTTTTAATAGGTTTTATATAAACTGGCCACTAAGGAGTTAACAGTCATGATACTTCCTTTTTACCTCAGACACTTAAACTGTAGAAAAGAGGCATCAACCCCTTGCCTATCTCACTAATGAGAATGAGAAATAGCTGTATGTCCAGAACAGGCTCCAAGGAACACTACTGCAAACTGTGGTGAGCACTGCCAACATGTAATACCTATCACCACCCTGTGAGGAATACATGGATCCAGTGGCCAATTCTTATTATGACTCCTGCCTTCCTTAACCTTGCAGGACTATGTTGTGATCCACCTTATAAAACCCTTCACAGAATCAAATTGGATGATATGTATGTTATGTCCATTCTCATATCCCATCATAATACAGTATGGTCCTTCCCAGAAACTAGTATTTTGACCCTGACCAAAGTGATGATTCACATCAGGGTGGTTTGTGTGCTGTTGTCTTGATACTATCCTAAAGCAATGGATTAAATATGAGATAAGGGCTATGGGACTGTAATTGCCAGGTATGCCTCTGGTGCCTTCCTTGTGAATTGGCACCATGCTGTCCTGCCTTAAAGTGTTTGGAACTGTAGATGGGGCCCATTAATGTGTGCAAATGATGCATGGGGTCTAACTTAATTCTTCATGACCTTCTTTAAGGAAGGCATCTGGGAATTTATGTGATTCAGGTGCTGAACTGAATTCAGGCCAGCTGTGGCTTTTTCTTACTGCACAGCTAGCTGGGTGACGACCACTTCCTCAAAGGTGTTTTCTTCCTGATCATCACAATGGGTGATGAACAAATCCTCTTGGTGCATCTTTAGGCTGAGGCTGATGCTGTATATACCCACACGCTGCTTAGATAAATGTTAGCAGACTGTGCCGGCATGGCACTGTACCACAAATAAAAAGTCACCTTCGATGAGGGTGAGGATGTATCCTCGTCAGTCGATAAAAGGAGGTGCGGTTTCTTCAAGGAATTTCTCATTTCAAAGAAGTCCATTATTTCCCTGCTTCTGATTATAATACAGCCTCAAAGCTGCAGGGACTCCTTAAAAGATGTTCTGGGGTTATACATGATATTATATAATGATAGTGATGATGATGATAATAATGATAACGATAATAATAATGATAACAACAATAATACTAATACTGTTGAGATATCATCTTGCAGTTAATTACTGGGTTGTCCTCTACTCTTTATATGGTTGTTGAAGGAGGCCTATAGTGAAGAGAACCTTGCTATATTTTCTGGCATAACTAAAGAAATAATTTGAATTTCTCTGTATTGTCACTAGAGATAAGGCTTCATCCTATCCAGAGACCAATGGCTTCTACTTCAGTGGCACATTCTGTGCTCCAGAGGTCTCAAACTTTCCAAATGGATTGTATTCACCTGTTGGTGGATGATTCATCTCCTCCACAGACAACACCTGTGTTAGGGAATGATGGGTATATTACCCCCATCCCTCAGGCTGATGCATGTCTTGTTGATTTGTTGGCATAAATCATTGAGAGGTTGTCTGCCAGTTATTCTGTCTTTCTTTTTTGAGAATGTAGTTTCCCAGTCAGTTTCAGAGAGATTGGCTAAGATTCCATCCCACTTGGCATGTGAGCTATGCAGGTTGACTTTGTCCTGTGTGAATCCATCACCACCAGTGTTGTAGGTGCAGGTCATCTAAGTGCATGTTTTGTAGAACCTGGAAAATGATCAGTCTGCAGTTAAAGTAGAGGGTTGAACTGAGTATGCTCTCGTCTCTTGCAAGGTTCTGGTACAGGTTTGAAACTGTTTTGCCATGGATCTGTTTTGCCTTCAGAACTACCTGTTCTGTCAGATAGTCTCTGGCTAGTTCCAGATGTGCCCTCAGCTGGCAATGATGACAGTTGAGGCTTCATCAAGAATTTATCTTAGGATGCTACATGAGCCTGGGAGAGAAAAGGAGGTGTCTTCTCTTCAGGTGGTTGGTAGATAGCAACCAACTCTTTCTCATTTTTATTACACTTCAAGGAAAATGTGTGGTGAGTGCTTCACGCTAGCCCTACCCTTTTGGCTAAATTTCATCATAGGCACTTGGAGGTAAGTATGTACCACCAGAGATAGCAGCTTCAGTTTCCCATTGGAGATGCTTACCAGGGCCCTTGTTGCTGTTGCCATATTATTCTAAAGGTATATGAGCAATCAACCATATGTCTTCTACCTCTGGTCACATTAATAATAATTGGTGTATCTCAGGATATGTACTTCTGTGTCCTGTTGATCTCACCTCAGGTGGGTCTCTATAAGAGCACAGATAGCAATGGAGCTTCCCTGTAAGGCTTTTCTTGATGCCCAGGCTTCACTTAGAACCTAATAGGGTGCCAGTCCCTACATGCTGGCAAGCATGTTGACTGCGCTCAGAAATGGCAGGATGTAGTTTCTACAATATGGTTCATACAGTCTTTTATACATTGATGTAACTTACACTCATAATATTAACACACTGTAACTGCCTTATATAATAAGTACAGTGACAGTTTGGCACTTTTCAGTAAATTAAAAAGATCTACTCATTTTTTTGCTTTATCAATTGAAAGTCTGTCTAAAACAAATGATGTATATAACAGTTATGGTAAAACTATGATGTATATAACAGTTATGGTAAAACTTTATTTACATGTGTGATAAGCTGCAACTCTCCCAGCTGTGCAGTGTATCCCTCCTTACGCCATAATGATAACACTTTTTATTGTGGAATTTTCTTTGTAGTTTTCCAATTTTCAATGATGTATGTCCCATTATTCATATATTTGTATACATTTTCTTCTGCTGCTGCAGCAACATGCACCTGATGTACTGTCCTTGGCATTTTGATGGGTACTGAGCAGCCGATTGGTAAAAATTTGGGCAAATGGTATGGAAGCATTGCCTAAGTTGCCATTGTTTGCTTTTTGATTCACTATTTCCTACTTAACACACTCAAGATTTTTGAAAGCTTCAAACTGTATACAGCACACTTGCAGGTAACTCCCAGAGGCATACTGTACCATATATGGCAAATCAGCACTGAATGGGTTAAGATTGAAAGGAAGCTGGAGGGTATATGTCACTTTATAAAATTTAGAATTAGCATCTTAGTAGATTCAAGCAGAGTTCACCTTACTGGTTCAAATGAAAGGTGACACTATATTTAGAAGAAAAGAGCTCATGTAATTTCCTCGTACATTATGGCCATAAGGTCAGTAGCACCATTTTACTAATTAGAATGCAACTTTATCATACTTCCATTGCAATATACTCCTGTGTCTTCCTTTCTAGTGCCACAAGTGATACCATAATCTTCATGTTCCTGGGGATGGTGCTAGTTAGTGATGACCACATCTGGCACACTGGCTTCGTACTTTGGAGCATCTTCTTGTGTTTTGTCCTTAGATTCATAGGTAAGTAAAATACTTTTTTTATGTGATTCAAATAAATCTTCCCAAAAATTCTTTATGTACTGCATGTTGTCCTTTTTTTTTTTTTCCTTTTAAGGATCATCCTAAGAGCTTAGTTGAGGTACAACACAAACATTATTAGTCGAGATAATCCCTCTGGCCTATTCGAATATCTAAACCTTCATTCTGTACAAAAATAAGCTTTCAGCCCTCTCTGTGCTCCACTCATCAAATGACATGATGTGATACTTCTGCCCCACACTTCACATGACATTTTATTGGTTCCCACCATCATATAAAGTCCTAGCAATTGTTTGCTTTTATCAGCTTAAAATAGATGTTACTACCAGGCAACCACCTCATCTGGAAGAAACATCATGCTTCTTAGTTATTTCACTGATAATGAAAGAGAGTGCACATGCCAGATTTATGTGCCCACTACTGTGGAAATTTTTAGGATAAAAGAAGCCATTTCCATTGTATAGGTTTATATAATTTACAAAAATAAAATAATTTTTCTTATGTTCGTATAAAAAACATTCATCTTGTGTAAGTAATATGTAACTACAGTAATCCCTTGATTTAACGAACCCAATATAATGGATTTCTGGTTTAACGGACCAGGCAAATGATAATACATTAATTGATAATAACTGAAAAAATTAAAAAGATTAAGAAATATCAAATGCCGCACCATGCACATTTCATATTGCACTTGTTTTTGGTAGCTTAGGGTATATTCGCTTTGGCAATGTGGTGGGGTGAGAGAAACACAGATTGGGTGGGAAATACTATATAGACTCTAACGTAAAAGATGAAAATCAGAAATAGTTGTCTAAACCTGTGTGATCCGTGCAAAGACTTCATATGTAAATTGAATCTACAAGATCAGTGTGTACTTTTGAAAGTGTTGGGAGAACACCTGTATTTCTCCCATGTGATATTAGGTTTGCTCTGTACAGATTCATTGTGCACACGTTTTGCCAGAAATAATCCCTTGTGCATACAGAAGGAAAGAGGTAATTGAAAGGTGCTATATTTTTTCTCATAAGTGTGACCATTTCCCATTTTATTTTATCATTTCACATACTACATCTGAATTCTGTTCCTTCACTAACATGACTTCTAAACCAATAAAGTCCACATTTTAAGCTTTAATGTTGAGAACAGCAACTTTTCAGTGTGGAAAGATGCACTGATTATGAATGTTTTACTCTAAGTGTACGAGACAGCCTAGTTGGTGTTGATAGATCTTTATTTAGACTGTATAACATAATCATAATGGACTTGATTATTATTGTTGTCTTTTTCATATTCATCTTCACCCACTGTATCCCATGTGTATTTTGTAAACAGTATAGTTTAAGGCAGAATCATTATCAGCTATCTTTGTATGTCAGTTACCTCTCTTTGCTTAAAAAAATTTCCTTGGCAGGAGTTTTTGTGTTGACGGGAATAATGAACAATTACCGTGTGAAAAAGATTGGTCTTGAGGAGCAGTTTATCACAGCATATGGTGGCCTTCGTGGTGCTGTAGCATTCTCTTTGGTCAACATGCTCGATGAGGCTTTAGAACCACGCAGGATTTTTGTTACTACTACACTCGTCGTTATTCTTTTCACCATCTTTGTTCAGGTGAGGTGAAACGTCTGAACAAGAGACAGTGGATTATATGGAGAGGGGAGTTAGTAGGTAGGATGACAAGGTGTTACAGTGGGACAGGTGGAGAGAGAGAGAGAGAGAGAGAGAGAGAGATGGGAAGGTGAAGGTAAATACTCAAGGATGATTATAATCAAAGAGGGAAGGGGAAGGACATGTTAAAATGACATCACCAGAGTTGAAAGGTCTAGTCATCGAGGAGGAGGAGGAAGATGAATATGAGAGATAGATGGACAAATTCAAAAAAGTCAAGCATGACATTGCCAAAGAGAGAGGGAATAAATTGCAAAATTATTACTCTTATGATGCATGTAAAACTAAAGCACTGATTTCATCCTCAGGGAATGACCATTAAACCATTAGTCAACCTCCTCCACATTCAGAAAAGGAAATCTGGGCGGAAAAATCTAAGTGAAGAAATTAATGACACAACATTCGACCACATTATGGCTGGTGTGGAGGAGATTCTTGGCCAACATGGAGATTTCTATCTCAGGGTGAGTAGTAAGTTAAAAAGACTTACAGATGCAAATGCAGGAGTAAATGAAGAAAATGACTGACTAGAGCTAGTAGATAAAGAAAATTAGTGCAGCAAACTCCTGTTTATCTGTGACTTATATAACCAGAAAACCAAAAATGATAGCACCATTCAATCTATCCCCATATGGATAGAAACCTGTAACAACGGCATTATTCAATTTTTCCCATATGGCTAAAAACCTGAAACAATTAAACCATTCAGTTTTTCCCCTTCAGTTATCTTCAATAATGGTCTGAACAGAGGACACACATAACCAATGTTCATTTAAAACAAGTTTATTCTGTAGATTCTTCAAATGTTTTACACCTATTCAGTCAAGGATTTGATTTTGAGAAAAGATGGTGGTTTATTTTGTGAAGTTAAGAAGAAAAATTTCTGTACAGTATTTTATATATTTTCTAATTACATAAAATATGTTTTTGTTATTTTAAGTGTAAATTGTCATATATGATTGTGAAGTGTTGTTTCTCGTACAATAGATTTAGTAAGTACTATGTGCTTTTCAAGCAAAGGAAAGTAAAAATACAAGTAAAGCACTGTATGTGGTGTAGGGATAAGGTGCAGTGGCTGGTGTAATGCTACAAGAAGTCTGGAAATAAAGATTAGCAGACCAGACAGGTGAGTACATTATAGTTCTGTGTATGGTAGTGAATAATTTCCTTGCTATGTCATTTCTATGCATTACACATGACAGCCAGAGACTGGATATGAGGAAATGAGACCTTCTCTTCACATGTTCCTGGCACTACCTCACTTATGTGGGAAAAGTGAACAAGTATTATAAACAAGGTATATATACAGTAAATGATATATTTTAAAGCAGGCAAATATTTAAAACTCAAGTGTCTGGGGTATAAAATTGTTGTTAGATCTAACAGAATAGTATTTCATCTCTGTCTCTGACAAAGTTTCATTATTTAATCATAAATTTATCTGTGATGAAATATTATGTTTATGTGTGTGATGAACTCTTTTCCTTTTCTTTTGTATCTATACCTCTGGAGCCCATTAGCTCTGGGAACTCCCATCAAGGGGGTGACTACAGCAAAAGAGTCTCCACTTATTCCTGTCCGTACATACCTACCTCACCTACACCATTCCACGCATTCTTCCACCATTTCCCTCCATGTAGTGCTCTTCTACTGTATTTCCCCATGTCACATGGGGTCTTCCTCTCACACCAATCCCTCTAATTGTACAGTTATACACTCTCCTTGTAAACTTCCTATCATGCATTCTTTCCTTGAGCCCAAACCACCTCAAAGTATTACACTTCATCATTTTTACTACTCCACAATTCATTCCCTTTGCATTCCATGCCATACCAAATCTCTCATACACTCCCTTATTACTTTCTTCATTCCATCTAGTCATACCACATGCTCCTCTCACATAACTCACTTCCATAGCCTGGATTCTTGACGTTTGTGACTCATCTCATGTCCATGCCTCGGCTGCACAGGTCAGGGTCAGGAGGACTATGTTGTTCCTTAATCCTTTTTTCACTTCCATACAGACACCTCTACCCTTCACTATTTTGTTACGCGATCCAATGACTCTTCTACCCTGTACTGTTTTTTACCTTAATCTCTCCTTCCATGTCACTAAACTTACCTATGGTAGCTCCCAAATACTTAAATGTTTTTTTTTTCAGGAGCTAATGGTTTACTACAATGACAGATATCTCAGGAAATGGTTTTTACGACCCACATGTGAATCAAAACTCCAGAGGCTTTTTGAAAAAATTGCACTTTCGTAAGTATTACTGTATTTCTTCCCTTGGCAGTCTGTCCCATGAGCATGAGAGACATTCTGTAGGGATATCCCTTGGAAAACAAGCATGGAACCTTCCAACCTCCAGTATTTTCAGTAAGGGAGCACAGAACTCTTCCTGCTTGAGGTTATACTGCAAATGAAGAGTTACCTTTAATGAGAAGGAAGTAGTACAGCCTTCGATTTGGAAGTCATGGAAAAGAGGTCCTGGAGTAACTTCAGAGACCAGTCAAAAAATGGGTCCGAGGGCAGTTACAAATAGATTGGGGGTGTATTCAAGGAGCAAGAGCAACATGAGTGGGAGCCCCCTCCCCTTTGAGCTGTGCAATATATAGTAAATGTTCCTTTATGATAATGATGATTAGTATGTTCTTATGATTATTATAACCTTTTATAACCCTTTGAGAGGAAAAATAAATTCATATTTATGGACCAGCATGATGTAGTGGCTGCAGTTGAAAATCCTAGCTAACCAGTCAACAATGTTGTCACCCCCATTCTTAAGAAATTCAAGTGCAGTACCATCCACCACAGTGACCTTATCACATTTGATGTTATGCAAGGTTTCACCACCTCATATCTCTTCACCTTGCGGATGATGGCTAGCTGGAATGCCACCTGTATTTTCACCACTGGACATTTTGAAGTTTGTTGGCTTTCTAACATCTTTTAGTAAACCATTCTTCCCCCTTTCTTAACCTTCCCTCTGTATTTGGGGCTACAGGTACCCATGTTTTAACTCAATGAAAATTTTACAGAACATCAGACCACAGTTCCCAGCAACTAAACTCTATTCCCCATTCTATATTACCATAGAAATTTTGAAGTTTGTGTAGTTCCCATGATTATATTTCCTATGTAAGTCTTATCTTGTCTCTGTTTTTTTAATGTCCTCATTTACCACAAAGTCAAACTTGTGCATTACATGACCACTTTTTCCAAGTTGCATATAAAATGTAATATCCTCACATCCATGCCAGTATGTGTGAAGATAAGGTCCAATAATGATGATGCATCAGTCCCTGTCATCTTGGTTTGTTCAGTGACAGGTTGGTAAAGGAAATTACCCTGTATGCACTCTAAAAACTTGTGTTTCCATGACTCCCTGTCACCATGAGAATCCAAATCACCCTGCCATTCTGCCTATAATTGAAATCCCCCATTATCAGTACTATACCATCCCTGAGAATTACGTGTTTTACTGCTTCCTGGACTTTTCTGATTGTACCTCCGTTATCTTTGTATATATTTTGGATCACTAAAATTCTTAGGGGGCTTACATAACATTGACACCATTATGCATTTCTTTTCTGTAGATACCTTTCCCATTATGTGTTGTCTGAATTTGGTCATCTTTTATTAAAAGGGCCAGTCCTTCTAATCCTTTGTTTGTTTTTTCCCTTCTTAGTATCATGTACCCACCCCTCTGGGCAAAGCAGGTCAGATCTTATCTCTTTAGTATACAATCTTTAAATTCCAGTGCTTTATCTTTTATTACTAATCCATCAGCATTTGTATACTTGACTGTGAGTCTGACAATACAATCACCTAACTTTCCTGACATCTCTGCTGTGTCTGACAGTACCATTCCTGACCTCTCTGCGGTGTTGGAACTCAGATATTTGATACCCGTTCCACTTTAAGGAGGGAAAAAGAATAGGCCATAGCTCTTCTGGAATCATCCTTGTGGTGTATAGGGATATGAAGAAAGCAATGCTTCAAGGCATTTTTCCAATGTTTACCTTAGGGAATAGTTGAATTCCTCCCACATGGATGGTGGGGAGATCTTAAGTAAGAAATCCTCCACCCCACCCATGTTCCTGACTGTTGTGACCAATCTCTTAATATTCTGGATCTGTTTTTTGTGCCTAATTCTTATTGTGTAGGTACACAATCTGTCCCCAGTTGGTTCATCTGACCACACTCCCATAAATGTATCTATTTTAATGGCACTCTCCCCCTCCAGCAGCCCCTTCTAAACATAAATATTGGGACATCAACAAAGGTGACTAGAATAACTTGTGAAAATTCTTTTCTGACTTTTCTTGGGTTAGTTACTGTCTCTTTTTGAGGTGATGCTTTTGTCTTCGTCAAACTCGTAGCAGAGGTTATTGTTGTGGTAATAGAAGCATTTATCCCTCTCTTCCTCCAAGTCAACTTCATCTTCCAATCCTTGGTTCAACCGCTCATGTTCTGAGGCCATTCAGGAAAGAGCTCAGGCATATCAGGCTTGGAAAAAATTCTCCTTCCTCTGATTCCTATTCAACATTTTATCAGTACCCATAATTATTACAAGTACATTATCCATAAGACGAGCATTTATTTATTCAAAGGAAGTGCAATAACCTCTCCTTTTCATACGCTCATAAGTCTTTCTGGTCTTAGCTAAGGGTATCGCTAACAACTTTTGTTGCTCCACCTTTCCTTCACTTTTCCATTCTGACAGTATTACAGCTGTCTCTCCCACAGATAAAGCAACTCTCTTTGGTTCTCATTTCTCCTCTAACTCTACTGTGGATGACTCTAACATTCCTTCAACCCCTGATGCTCCTCTTACTAATCCTTTGCCTCTCCCTATAATCTCTTTTCAAACTGATCAAAAAGCATTTCCCTCTCTTGATACGAGCAAGACATAAGGTTCTTATGGCATCCATCACCGTGAAGTGAAAGAGTGTGCTTCTGAACTTGCACATGTACTTGCTTGTCACTTCCGTTTCAGAGTAAAAACCAGAACCTTTCTTTCTCAGAAGCTTGCACAAGTAGAGCCCATCCATAAGAAGGGTGACTGTGCAAACCCCACTAACTATTATCCTGTTGCTCTGACACCTACCATTTCCAAACCCTTTGAACTCCTCTGTTCCCGTATCCTCAGACATGTTGAATCTCACAGTCTCCTCACTGATCACCAGTATGGCTTCTATGAGGCTAGATCCACTGGTGAGATTCTTTTCAATCTTACTTATGTCTGTTGATCATCCCTGAAAGATTTTGAGGATTCCTGCATAGTTATCCTAGATATAAACAAAAATTTTGATGGGGTGTGGCATTGGGGTCTCATCTCTAAGCTCCCCTCTTTTGGTTTCCCTTCCTCTTTTGCTCCCTAACATCCAGCTTCCTCATTAGTCAATCTACCACTGTGGTTGTTGATGGCTCAACCTCTCCCCCTTTCTCCATCAACATTGGTGTCCCTCAAGGTTCTGTCCCTCTCCTACACTTTTTTTCCTTTGTCAGTGATTTCCCTTCTTCTACAAATAAACAAATGCACTCGTATGATGATGATTCAACACTGCATTCCCCCATATCTTTAAATTCTGCTCCTTCTTCTCTCACTTGATCTGCATCTCTTTTCAACACAACTTCCTCATTAAACTCGACTTGGATAGGATATCTCCGTGGGGTAGACAAAATCTGGTTAAGTTTAATGCCCCCAAGACCCACTTTCTGCTCTCTCCATTGTACTTGCTTCGGCAATACATATACTAAATTGCTCTCTCCATCAAAAATTCCTCACAACTTTCCTCTCTCCTTCAACGGTTCTCTAATTCCATCTCTTAACTCAGTGAGCATACTTGATATTACTATAACATCCATCCAGTCTTGTAAACCCCATATTAGGGATATTACTAATTCTGCCTCAAATAAACTAGGAGTCCTTTTTAGGTATCAGAATTTCTTTTCTTTCAAGACGTTGCTCTATTTATACAGAGGTTTGATCTGTCCTTGTATGGTGTACTGCTTTCACATCTGGGAACCTTACTCAACAGAATTGAATGAAAAATGGTCCAGTTTATCAACTCTCCTAGGATAACTTCAGAGCCTGAGCCTCTACAATGTTGGTTCACTTTCCCTCTTCTAAAGGTATAACTTTGGTTTTTGCTCTCAACAACTGGCTGCTTTAGTACCCCCAAAACTCGGCAAGCTGCTGTGCCACATGATTAATGTGTAGCTATTGGCAACTCAGGGGTGGTCTATTTTGAAAACTGTTTTTTTCCCTACACCTTGAACATTTGGAATTCTATACCTTCTCATGTCTTTTCCAATAGCTATGACCTGGATTATTTTAAAAGACAGGCTTTCCTTTGTCTCTTCTTTTTCCCTTTCATTAATCTCTCCATATCTCAGTTAAAGCCTGGCCTTGATGTGGACTTTTTTCCGTGACTGGAGCCTGAAAAGAGGGGGTAGGGGGAAGTCAAACAGTTGTACATAATTGAAGGACATTATGTGAAACATGAAAGCAGTGTCATGGAGAGTAAAGAAATATTTATGTAGATGGCATTAAAGTTAAGAGACCCATGATCCACATGGTGTGCCATGGGAGTTTTGTTTTCACTAGTACAAAAACTACCTCTGAAACAGAAATGATGACAGCAATCAGAGATCTGATAGTTTAGAGCAGGGGTCGGCAACCTATGGCATGCATGCCAGACTTGGCACGCAGAGTGCTTGCCTATGGCACGCCACGTGATTTGAAGGAGCAAAGAAAAAAAGTTAAACAA
>JAYMFT010140368.1:0-12838 GCA_038088735.1 Panulirus argus
TTCTGGTCTTTAGCTAAGGGCATCTCTAACAACTTCTGTCGCTCTACCTTCCCCTCACTTTTCCGTCCTGACGGTACCATAGCTGTCTCTCCCGTCGACAAAGCAACTCTCTTTGGTTCCCGTTTCTCCTCTAACTCCTCCTTGGATGACTAACATTCCTTCACCCCTGTGATCGTGTTATTTTATCTATAGTCATCCACGTTACGTTAAGATAGATAACAATGTCTTAGGTTTCTGTTTTTCTTTCTCGTAAGGTTTCCACTATTAGGTTTCTGTCTTTCTTTCTTTCTTTTCCTCGTAAGGTGTCCACGAGGGAGAGAAGCGAGGTAATTACAGCTTCAAAACGGCAATATGATCTTATGGATTTCGTGTTCAGTCGTCATACGGATCACCTGATCAAAGCACTTCAGGTGTCATTCTCTGAACACGTATTAGTTTTATATGTGGAGGCCATCAAAAAACTGCTGTATGTGTATAGATCAATGCAAGTTTTTTGTTTTTCAATTTCTATTAATGTATTTTCATTACTTTGTATAATAGAGAGTAGTGTATCGTGTGACTGAGAAAAAAAAGTATTTTTTGTTGCGTAAAATATCACTACCTTTCAAAGTGTGCGTAAAATCACTGTATTTGATGTTTTATTAGGAAACACTTATATAAATAGCGCTATGCTTAAGCTGAATTAAAGCAAAGAAGCGCTCTCATATTACCCGTAGGCTGTCAGTTAGAGAGCCCCACTATCCTCCTTTTGGCACTCATGATTTCTTTAAACTGGCACACTAAACACAGGCCAAGATGGTTACAATCTATACAAATTCAGTGAGTTCGAATAATGAGGATCATTTCACACCTCTCGGTTTTCTTTATCAAAGAAAAGAATTTCCAAGACGAAAGTCGAGACCAAGATGATTCCTGACTGTAGTATTTACACTGTAAAAGATCGTAGGATCGTTTATATTTGGTACGTATCTATTTTACAGTGGCAGGAACCTGCTGGAATTTCGTCTGACGGCTGAAGCAATATCACATAATATGAATTATTAGAACTCATTATAATTCTCTGAAGCCAGTGTTTCCTTTGTTCATCATTTCTCTCACATTTGTCCCAGTTGCAGCGAGTAATATTTCTTGGAGTCGTTGGCTTGCATCAACTTTGGGGAGGAAAGCAGACATAATGACACTGACCTCAGCAAATCTCAATATCCAGGTCACCGAAGCTCAGGGGCTGCGGGGGTGTCGAGGATAATGCAGGTTGATATGTACCAAGAAGTCGGCTGTGACCTGCTTGTTATGACGCATTGTTAGCGTTGTCTGCTGTGGCTTTATGCTTTTGAGTGGAAGCAGCTATAAAGTATACTGTGATGATGAACCATCGACTATTGTTCGTCTGCGGTTATTGTTCACCATGATATTAGCAAACAACAGTTGTGGGTAAGTTATTTTAGGGCTGGAAGATGTGAAGCGCAACTCTAGGATGCGTCGTGTTGTTGGCCTGGTAGCTATGGACTGGTTCTTATGGAGTATCGTCAGAGTGCATTATAAGAAGGACCGTCAGATGTGGCTGGGTTGTTATGGTGCAGTGTTAGGGTACACTAAGACAGTGAGCTGTCAGCTTTGGCTCGGTTATTCTGGCGCCGTGTTAGCGCGCCCCGTAACACTAGACTAAGGGCTGTGGCCTGCTCGTCTTTGTGTTGATGGGGCGCATCGTACTACCGGGGCCGTCACATGCCAATTAGTTGTTGTCGTTCAACTGTAAGGTGTGCCATAGTGGAGAGGTATCAGCTGCGGCACAGGTATCATTGTGCATTATTAGGGTGATTCATGAAAGAGGAGAATCATCTCTCGAATTTCATTGTTAACGTGCGCCATAAGACAGTCAGCAGTTGTGACATGCATACTGTGGCTCAGGATTAGTTTGAACCATAATATTGAACTTTCGTCTGTAGCCTTAAGTTCTCGCTCATTAAGAGGAAACAGACGTCGATTCTGGTAGGGTTACTGTTGAGCAGTGTTCGGGTGCTCCACAATGTGAGTTTGTCACGTATTACACCAGGTTATTATGGTAAGGCTTTAGGTTACACCACAGTAAGAGCTGTGAGCTATATATCTCAACTGTTATGGCACAGCTTAAGGGATATGTCATAATACAGAACTAACTATGGCTGTTAGAATTGTAGCACACACTTGCCAGTTATTTCATACTGTGCCGTTCCTTACTGTTACCTCAGCAACCCAGGAACACTTCCCATCTGTTCTCAGCCGTAAGTGCCACCCTCAGTTATCGTAACGTAACTCATCTCCCATCTCTATAGTTCGGCCATACGTGCGGTGAGAGCGTCTTTGGTCTTAGTTATCTTGAACAGCCGAAGCGGGTAATTCTAGCTATTTCGGGTGGTGGGTACGATAATGACGATATCGGCCTTAAAAGTAGGTGTAAAAATGACTTTATTGGTCTTAAAGATAGGCCTAAAGATGATAGGTCCAACAGCCAACCTACCATCGTCTGCCTCTTGCACTCTCTAGAGTAAATTCCATAAACGGAAGTTCTGTATTGCTATATAAAGTGTATATACGTGTCCTCACGTTTGGTCCATAGAATTTACCAGCTATTAAGAGATTGTCGCGATAACTGTACCCTTTAATTTTGACAGCATTTGTGATATCAGACGAAATGGTAGGTTATGATACATTGTATGTTGTTCTGCTGATGGCTTTTGGAATGAAAAGATGTGTTTATTCTGTCCACCACGAAAAATAGGGCAATTTTACCGTCAGATACTGACTGACTCATTCAAATACCATCATCATGTCATGTCGTCAGCGAAATTTAGCTCTGGACGAAGATTTTCATCAGTTCTGAGCGATGATGCCAAGTTTAGATCGAGTTAATTATGGTTGTCTTTGTACCAGACTCCACGTCCAACGACAGGTCAGAAGATGAAAACTGACTACTACCACGCAACGACCAGGCAATCTCAGCCAATGATACGTTGTCATGTGGGTGAACGAATCATAGATCTTTAGGACTCTAAGAGCGTTTCTTGCTAATGACGTCTTTTAACTGCGTAACTAGTTCCACTGTCTGCAATGTGTCTTGCGCAATGATGCACGTGTAGCAACCAGTGAGGGAATTCTACGATAAAGTTACCAGCCTTATTCTTCCACGTTAAGCATCGCTAAGCAAGTTGTGAATAAACTTTACTGCATTTAAACACCAAGGAGATATACGGGGCTGACGTTATACATAATGCCAACGTAGTACGAGGCCTGTGTTTCATAGGAGCGGTTCGGTATTACTCTAAGGCTAGTCGTATTTAGGTATATTTCCATTTTCTTCGGTTGTCATGATCTTTACTAGCACAGCCTCACCTCGACACGAAAGCCATATTCTCTTCAAGACCCTTGGTATTCAAATTCCGTTCCAGCTCTATTAGTCTTTCTACGATATTTGTATGCTTCAGAGAGAAGGCTAGTTACGGTCAGTGTCTAGAATACTTAAATATCTTGACGATTCTTGTCTCTGATATTCATGATACGGGTAATAGAAGAATAGTTTGTATTCCGTGTACAGGAAACTAGAATTTGCTGAGAACTGCTGCCATGCCAGCAGGAAATCAAAGATAACGGGATCGCAAATACAGAATGAGAAAGAAAACGCTACATGATTCCCGAAACGTCTGCTTGTGTCGTCTCCGCCTGTCACTTTCATCACAAACGTTCCAACCACAAAAGTTAATGTTGCTTGAGCTCCGGGGATAGTGTCGCTTCTAGGGAAGAAAGAGAACATAATTACATTTTCTTCAGCATATGCCCGGCATTAGGGTGAATGGAAGACTTGCCTGCTGGTGCCTGCACGGTTATTCGGGTTTTATATAATGCACCAGGTCATCATCTGCGGCCCGTGCACATTGATGCAGCGTTAGGGTGTCCAGTATGGCAGGGTCGACAGTTGTGGCCCCGGTGGTTGTGGCTCAGTGTTAGAGTGGGCTGTAATGATAGGCTATTGGCTGTGACCTAGTTGATATGAATCAGTGGTAAGATGCGCAATAATGGCGAGCTGTTAGCTGTGGCCGTTGTATTGTGGCTCATTATTAGCGTGCACTTTAGTGTTGGACATGAAACAAGCTCGAGTGTTGTGTTTCAGCGTGATTTTGAATCTTACTTTACTTTACTATTATATATGAGAGATCTATAAAACTGGATTGGGTTAGAAATTCATTCCTCCTATCTGAAAATAACACGAAGAAGCTTCCTATTTGCCTTCAGGAAGCACTGTTAGAAGTGTGTTCAGACCGTGGCCTCAAACTGATATCTGAAAGCTCAATCCTGACCCAGTTTTGGAGCTGTGTAAAGAAGATGTACCCTGACCAAGGAAAGTAAGCTTTGGAAAACCTTCTGCCCTTTGGGTCTACCTACCTTTGTGAAGCATCTTTCTCTGCAATGAGCGTTATCAAGCCAAAACAGCGGAACAACCTAAATGTAAACCTGGAACAAAGCCTGGTCACTGCAGTAGCCTCTCTACCGCCCAGAATGGCAAAAATCACCAGTGACCATCAACCTCGCATTTCACATTGAGCTGTACGTAATTTTCAAGCATTTTTATGTTATTTCCTTTGTCTTTTTCATTTAGTAAACTGAATAATAAATCATTGTCCAGCACTCATATTAGGTGAACATCCAATATAATTTACATTGTCCTTCTAAATATTAAATTTAATCAGTCATGGGGGTACTTAATGGCAGAAGGTAACAAGGAGTACAATAGGCAAAAATGTTTGAACAACACTATGATAGAGTATATTACGTATATATGTAGAGAATGGTAGAAATTTCATATGTTAAAGCAAAGGACAATATGAATTGTATGGAGCTGAAAATAGCAAAATAAGTCCCTACAGGGTTTCATAGTTACGAAAGTAGGAGTGATATAATTCAGTCAGGTGGCCCATTACTGGCAGAAAAAAAGCCATTTGTTTCAAGACCAAGACAATGAAACGAAGGCAAAGATCTTAAATTAATTTTTCCATTGATTTTCCAGATACAATTCCACTGATATTGGAGAACATTTTGTATGATACTGACATGAAAGACCACCATATAATTTCAGTATTATATTGAGAGTGCATGAAATTAAAAGTCATGGTAAGTTGTATGAAGAACACTGAGAGAGGCGAAAAAGAGATAGTTAAGATCGTGAGAGCTGCTTTCTGTAAGTCGCTTGCTTTGGGACAAGATCCACAGGATTGGAAGTTTGCCAGTGTAATACAGTACCAATACTGAGAAAGGTAATAAGTACCTGCTTGGAAACTATCGCCCGTAGTTGGCAAAGTAGCTGAAATCATAAAGCGAAGTTAGGCTGTAAATCATTTCGATGATCACATAATCAACGACTCATAGAATGATTTGCGAGAAAATTGTTCACGGTTTTGATAAATGTGTTTGATATATTTCACTACGTAATCAGTGTGAATAATGAAAGTAAAGTGTTTGAAATGACTTACTTAGATTTCTGGGAAACTGTTGATAAAGACCAGCATCAGAGATTATTGGCAAACGTTAAGGCACATGTCATGAATGATGCTGTACTTCGGTGGTTGGCAAACTGGTTCACTAGACATGGGCAAAAGGTAGCAGTCAATAGTCGATTTTACCCTTCAAAAATTAATCGTCACCCTTTATAATTCATTGGCGCGTCCTCACATTACATTCTGTGCTCAATCTTTATCATCCTACTTGAGAAAGAAAATGGAATGGAGAGAATACGAGGTGATTTCCATAGTCTAGAAGACATAAAAGTACTTACCTTAGCTGAAAAAAGGTTAAAAGGTACATTAATATAGATAATGGAAACGATTAGAAGCTCTGACAACCTTGATCTGAGCAGATGTTCAAGTCTAGATGAGTTTAATTTCACTTTTATAATGGGTACAAACTCGTGGATAAACGTTTTACCTAAAATGAGACAAAGTACCTTTTCTTCAAAGCATTTGTTAAAGTAGTCAGTGATATACCTATTACAGAAGTTGAAAGTAACCCAGAAATACAATCAAAAAACGCTTGACATATATTCAGTTTAAGTCCAAGAATGACTTGATCTACGCCCCCCCGTAGCAGTAAAGTTTCCAAATATTTCTTCTGCGCTTAATCTTTTCTATTATCACAAACAGCATCAAAAGTGCTTAATGATCTGTTTGCTGTGTGCATTCCCTCGTATTCCATTGTTATAAAACTCGGCCACAAGCCTTCGTCGGGTTACTATAAAGTAAGGCCAGGGTGCGCGAGGGCACTGGGCCGAAAACTGTGGTCGATTAATGTAAAGCTGTGGCCCACGTGCTGCTGAGCAATATCAGAGTGCATTATGATACTGGAACATCAGCTGTAGTCCTTTCGCTGTTAACCGGTGTCAGGTTGCACTCTACTGCTGGACCGTCAGTTGTATCCTGACTCCTTCAGCATGAATCCCAGGCTATGGTCAAGTAATTGGTCAAAACTCGTAGATCATCCCGATGTATCAATTTGGATAAAATTTAATGGGATTTTTTTTTCTTTTTTACAATAGCCTGTTATGCTCAAAGACATGAAATTATTAAACAGAATGGGAGGTTAAAAATAACACAGGGCTGCTTTGATACGTTACTGATACGAGGAAGTACAACTGCAGCGTGTCTCAGGTAACCCCTAATCATAAAGGCATTAAAGAAATTCACTGCGGTTTTGATTATTGTTGTATCAAGTTTTCTAACGAAGAATCTCCATGAAATTGCACGTAAGCCGATCGATATCAGATAACCATAAATTATCCCTTCCTTACGAGTCTGACAAGGGTTTAGATAAATGCAGGCTCTCTGAATACAAAACTTCTAATACTGAGAAATACAAAGAAACAAAGAGAAATTCACACAACAACAGATCACTTGGGCTTTTCGGGGCTGATTGTGTTAGTGGAAGAGCACAGAAGCTCACAGAATTGTGTAGTAAGAATAGAAATGTATAAAGATATTTCAAAGAGAAAAATCATGTCAACTTTCCATATACAGTTAACTAAGGAGGCGCAAGTGATATCAGTTGTGGACTTGAAGAGATATATTTCTCAAATTCATTCTTAAACATATCAGTGTTATTGCTTTCAGCCACACTGATTGGTAGGTCATTTTACATGTTAACAAATATGTTGACAATCCTGTTGAAGAAAAGTGTTTTGCTTCATTCTAAGTAAAAATTTTTGCCAGCGAGTTTCCATCCATTACTACGAGAGAAGTCGAAGCCTGTATCATATCACATCTTATCCTTCTCTGTTCTAAGCTAAGGCTTAGGCTCTAATAGGATGTGTTTCTTAGTCTGGGAATCATCTTGGTAGCTCGTATCTATCTTCTTTCCATTCCTTCTATACCTTTTCTGCATGTAAAACTGCACACAAAATTCAAGATTTGGACGCAATAATCTATAGTACAGAGTTACACAGAGTTAAAAAGAAGCACAAACCACACACTCCCAAGGAACAAGAGAGGTGGTCTAACCTTAGCAAAACTGTAAAAGATGCACCCCCCTTAGAAGCAGTTGAGGATAAGTATAGCAAAGCAAAGGCTCTCACCCCAACCTCCATACCCTCCGGCAATACGCCTGACGGGAACAGGTCGAAAAAAGTCCTTGCAGGATTAATATGCATGAAGAAAATCTTTATAGGAAAGTTAGAAGGTAGGATGAACGAGAATATGTCATGCATCCCATCAACTAAACATGCATTTCTTTCATTTTCGTTAAAGGACAATAGTAAGAATAAACGCTGAGCTCCGGTCTCGCAATTTACTAAGTCTATATCATTCCTGATGTGGAAGTTATGTTAAGATAATCAATTCATGTTCCCTTAAAGCTGGCGATATGGGTTAATCAATGTTGATAGATTTCCCCAGCATGGCTTGGGCGATATCACTGGTTGAGAAGGTAGCATAATGTACCACTACATTATGATGATTGAATAAAATAGATAATTCAATATCGGAGAGTAACAGGATTATCAAGCCTAATTTTGAAGATAGTAACAATGTTACTCTGAGCAACATGTCCTGGGAGTTTATTCCATGCGTCAGTAATGTCGTTGTTGGTTAATTTAACTCGGTGACCTTTAAGATTTTGTCCATTGCCTCGTTGGTAGTGCTTGCGCAATCGTAAAGAAATTTTCAATATCGACTTTGTAGAATCCTTTAAGTATCAAAAGAAAGAACATTCTAATTATTTGCCTCGGAACGGTCTCTTGCTTGGAGAGAACAAATATGATTCTCACAGTCTGTCCAAATGTGGTTTATTACGTAAGAAGGGATCAATTCCGTTGATCTTCGCTGCAATGCTTCCAATACAAGAATAACCTTACTTAGGTAAGGGTCCCAGAACTGCACTGGATATTCGAAGTGGGATCACATAGGTATAGTGGCAATATCACGTCTTTGTTTATTGCATGTAAAATATGTGTTAATACATCCTGCTATATTTTTCTTGACAGCTTCGTTACAGTGCTGGGAAAACTGCTGTTGTTGGAGACAGTGACCCCGAGATCCCTCTCACAGGAGGTGTGCTTTATCTTGTAGCCCATCAGGTAAAAAGTAAACTTCTTGTTGATGTTACCTACTTGCAACAGCTAACATTTATTGATATCAAATGACGTTTTCCATTTCCTAGATCATTTAGTTACACTATCTAGATCATCTTGTAATCTTACCTAATCTTCTTCAGTTAATATAGCACTGCCAGTCTTTGTGTCATCTGCAAATTTGGACAAAAGTTATTCAGCCATACATGGATATCATTAATGTCAATAATCAAATGTATAGGCCCAAGGACGGACCCCTGAGGAACCCCATTAGTAGCGGGACACCATGGTGATGACTGGCCACTCATTGCGACTCTTTGCCTCCTATCACGTAAACAGGCTTATATCCAGTTTCATATGCAACCAGTAATCTCCCAAGGCACGGACTTCATGCATCAACTTAACTTGGGAGACTTTGTCAAATGTTTTTTTCGAGGTCAAGAAGTATAATATCTGTTGCCTTAGTCTTGTTGTGGGTATTGAATGATTTATGATATAATTCACGGAAGTTGGTAAGGCATGATCTAAAACCATGCTGGGTATCAATGATCAGATTGTATTATTCAAGATAGGCTGCGATTTCAATTCTAGTCATCGACTCCAAAAGTTAACATATAATTGATGTGAGGCCAGTAGGAAGGTAATTGCCAGGCATTTCACGGCTTTCTCTTTTGAAAATAGGAGTAACGTCTGCCGTTCTACAAACCTGCACTACTATTCCATCCTGGAGAGATTTATTGAAAATATAGGTTAACGTTTTGGCAATTTCGCGTTTGACGTGTTTAATTACTTGCGGATAGAAACGATCAGGACCTAGATTTTTATTAGTCTTCAGCATATGTATCTGTGGTAGTATTGTAAATTTTGGTGTCGTGTGTGCGCTATTCGTCACTGTCTCAAAATTTGTGTTGCTTCTTTCTGGTATAAAACAAAAGCTAAAAATCTTATTGAGGGTTGTTGCTATGCTTTTACTATCCCTAATGGGTTCTCCATATTTGTTTGCTAAGGGTCCTATACCACTCCATATATATTCTTATTACTGATGTATCTTTAAAATCTACCTCTTGCAACACTCACTTCATACTCTGTCATGGCTTGCTTAATAAGTCTTTTTACCTCTCTCCTAAAATTGTTAAATTGCGTCATAAGATTTTGGTCACTGTGTAATTTCTTAAGCTTGAAGAATTTATTCCTGTGCCTTACAGCTCTTGCGATTTCTTTTTCTTTCTTTTTTTTTGAGTGGGTAATCATTCAGGCCTGTTTTTCATTTTATTGCTTCTATAGTGCATAGGAATGAATATGTCTAGTTGTTGTTTAAAATGATGCTGAAAACATGTCCATTATTCTTTTAGGCATGAAGCAACAAGGGTAATACTCTTTAATGCGTCGTGCAACCCATCAAAATCCGCCCTGTTAAAGTTGGGGGTAATGATATTGGTTTTAGAGGAGTCGGTTTTCAGATTTTCATTGAACCTAACCATGCTATGGTCACATGTACCTAGATGTTCACCAACATGGGCGTTACTTACTAAAAACTCCTGGTGTGCAAAAACTAGATCAAGTATATTCCCTCGTCGGCTATGTGACGATTTGTTATAGAAAACTGTATTTGACAAAGTTGATAAGTCTAACAGATTCACTCTCTACACCTGGAATAATTCGACCGTTGATTTCTGGAAGATTAAAATCCCCCAGAATGATCTAATATTTATTCTTTATTGTTCGTTGTAAACTAACATACTTGACAGGGTCAATATCTGCTGTCTGACTAGGGCATCTATATACTTATGTAAAGTAGGAAGATTATGTGCTACTTTGAACACACAATTGTCCAACAAGAGCAGATGCTGTAGTTTGAATTTTAACGGGGTTTAAGTATGATTTTACTTACAATTGTATCCACTTCCTCGACCGTCTCTATTCTTTACAAATGATATAGTTTGGCAAATTACACACGCTAATCAGATCGTTGTTTTTCGTGTTTAGAAAAGTTTCTGTTAATCCAATGATATGAACGTGCTCAGTGTTTACGAAGCAACGCAATGTAGCTGTTCTGTTTCGGATTGATCTTATTTCACATACAGTTACTTTATTTTTTCGTGTGATTTCCGTACGAAACTGATGGTATGATTTGGTGACGGCTGCTCCTAGGCTGAACAATGCCGAATCCCTGACACCCGCACGATAGTCATCGCTGTCTGGCACTGTGGGAAGGGGGACTCGATCTGACCTCCCCGCATGACATATGATATGACCTGACCTTACGGTATATATTGTGACTTGACCTTAGCCGCCTGTGCCATGTGGTCGCCTCATCAAAAATTTTTACCCTGCAACTGTAAGGCAAGTTGATCTTTGATTCGCATTGATAAGAGTTCTGACCCTTTATTGCTAAGGTGAATGCCGTTTCTGTTTTGTCTCCTATGGAGTCGAGCTACAGGTCTACCAAGCCGGTGATAGTATCTATGCGCAATTGCTTCAGTCTCTCATTTACGCCCAGCGCTCTTCTTAAGGCGTACTTACCTACATTTTGTCTAGGGGGATCGCCAACTGTAACAATATTATCCGATCTGTCCTTCAGAATGAGGATCATTTCTCTAGACCTAAATCTGAAAGCCGTACCTATGAATCCAAGTATTTGGTTCGCCTTTTTCATTGCTTTTGTGCACTGCTTACTTGGTTTTAGTTCACCAAAGATTATCCCGGGTAAGTATTGTTCTTTATAAGTCTATATCAGGTTATAATATATAAAGCGAGCATTAGTCCTAGGGAACTATGATTCGTCATATTGATACTTCGGACAGCTGCAGAGAGGTGACAGTGATCATAATAATCTTACCTCACTAAAGATGCTCAGATTTGATGGTGATTTATGTGATCTAAGGACCATGATTTTTGGGTTACCAAGAACGAGGGACAAATTTATAATAATGATCCAACAGCAGTCATATCCATGGGTGAAAGCGATTCTAGTAGTCCCAGCAATAGCTAACCAATCCTAGCAGTGAGACCAGAGTTTTGAAAGCACTCGACCAGAGGTGGCTTTGGGCGTAATGAGAGGTGGCTGCGACCATAATGATCTCCATAACAGTCGTCCATGTTTACCGATGAACTTAGTGACAATACTTTGAATATAATTTGTCATGTGCACAACATAAGCAAAAGAAAGTGGAAGGAAAGGTGAGGGAAGAGTCTCCTAGTTAGCGTTTATGGTCACACCTTGATGACTGAAGATAGTTCACCAGGGCAACCATCAGCACCGACTGTTATGAGGAGTGGCATCCTGTGTGGATTCAGGTAGACCGCCCTCTTCATTTCACTCGTCTTGAGATGCAATACACTCAGAGCACACCTCCCGGCCAGCCATAGCCCATAACTACAGAATCTTAATGAACAAAGTCCCAAACTTCATTAAAAGTTTTGTCTTTTTCCCTATTTTCCTCTCGTGGGACCCATGCAAATGTCTCAGTCTTGGTAATAGGCTAGACGTTTGGATGGGCATTACTCCCGCAATTCCTCCGGTGGCCTTTACTCTGGCCAAAACAACAAAAATGATCTTACGATTCATTGATGGTACAACGCAGCTACATAGTTAGAAATGCAGTGAAATGATTCTGATGTCGGTGGAACCTGTATCTACCATGTTTTGTGTGTTAAAGAAAACTTTGAATTAGAATTGTTTCTGCTCTTTATATGCAAAGCTCTGCGAATGTGGAGGTTAAATTGTAGAAATAGATATCCAGATCACCAAATATCTTTTGCATTATATGTGTCCCTACAAACTTTGTTTAGTCTCAGATGTCGTGGGAAACGAACAATATGATTTTTCCCCTAATGTAAGATTTAATCGTTTCACTTTCTACATGTTTCTTAAGTGAGGGCTGAGTCTGTCGAACAATAAATCTATTATCATATCAGCACCTGATCTCAATACAAGTATTCACTCACATTAGAAAGTAATACATGAAAGAAGGATTTCCAGCCACCCGCTCCCGCACCTCTTAGACGCCTTCTACGGCACACAGGGGATACGTGAACAGTATTATTTCTCCCCTATCCCCAATGGCGTCTTAGCTACGTCTTTTCCTTGTAAATCAACTAACTGTTCTACGTCTTCCATCTCTTTCTTCTATGTCCCCTGATGATGTGATCATTACACGAAAGTGCACTTGGTAACTTATCGTGATATATATATATATATATATATATATATATATATATATATATATATATATATATATATATATATATATA
>JAYMFT010140379.1:0-12837 GCA_038088735.1 Panulirus argus
TATCCCTCTATAGTTATTAATGTCCTGGATGTCACCTTTATTTTTATAAAGTGGAACTATCAAGCCAATCAACCACTTAGTTGGCATGATGCCAGTATCCAGTATTTTATTAAACACTTTAACATACAAGGTGCACAAAACATTCTGAATCTGTGTACTTTTGATATACTCATTATCATGTCATTTGCTGGAGATTTGCCATTTTTTTATTTCTTTATATTCCTTACAACCACTTCCTTAGTTATCTGATCATTAAGTATTGGGGAAGGTTCAGTATTAAAACCATCAAGATTAGTTACATTATCTACATTATCTCCATTATTGTCATCACAGGCTACCTGTTTAAAATGCTCATAAAACTCATTCACCGTGATAGGAATTGGACATTTCTCTTTCTTATTATTTAGGATTTTCCAGTATGTGTGTGTGTGTGTATCCGAGTCATAACAAGACCTCATTTCACTATTTCATCTTCATCAATGCATTTGGCCAGCTTAATAACATTAAGATAAATTTAATTACATTACTCACAGAGCAAATTCAAGCAAAGAACACATCACAGAACATAAAAAGTATAAATGCCTTTTAATATACTAGCGTTTAAAAAAAATTCAATGTGTCTGTATGCACTAACGAGGCTTTAAGATACTTTCAATGTCTCTGTATGTACCAAGCAAACACTTTTAATGTCTTTCTTTATGTTCACTAAGCAAAAACTTTCAGTGTCTCTGTAAGCACTACTCAACCTCGGTCAGCCCCATTAAGCTACGCTACAAACTGCAGAATAATAATTCCTCTCCAACAACAAATTCTTCATGGCTGACACATTGTATTGTTGGCGTATATGTAATGTTCTGGGATAATTTTGTAATTACATGTCTTTCAGTTTGAATATGGCCACATGAACACAATCGTTCTTTAACCGACAGATGACCCCTCTCTCTCCTGTTCCAGTGCCCCTCTTCCACGGCGATATGAGGGCGTTTATCCTCTGTCGTGTCCATGACAATCTTTCCTGCTCGTTGACCTTTAGTTTGATACTAAATATATCATGCAAAACTATATCTGGATTAATAGTCTTATACACTTGGACTCTGATAAAATTTGAAGATTTTTTTTCATCATGTTATCCAGAGCAGTCCGAATATCATCGACTTCGCTCGCTAGCAATTCACATGTGTATAGTGAAGTGAGACAGTTATAATTCAGTGATGCGTATAGCATTGGCTAGAGGATCATCCACCATTTCACTTCCATCCCTCCACATACTGACGAAAAACTTGCGCTGTTTTATCACAATAAGGGAATGTAACGCGGGTAAACAATCTTTATTAGACATAGGTCGTTTCTACCCCCTCTTCTTACAGCTAAGAGATGGTCAGTACACCACATGTATAGCTTATTTATGGGCTTCGTATCATCATTTAACCAAGACTCACATCCGTATAAAAGAGTTGACATAAATACAGCATCAAAATTTTTTTTTTTCCATGGAAAGGTACATCGTTATTTTTGTTTACAAATGATATAAACTTGAAAGCAAGACACATTTTACTTTGAGCTTGCAGTTTAATGGCAGTGGATGTTAACCAATTTGCAGTGAATGGACTGCCTTTGTATGAATAATGCTCACATGACTAATAGTAATGCCGTTGACATGCATGACTTCTCTGTCTGCATCGTTTACGTTTAGGACAAAAAATTTAGTTTTGCCTATATCTATCTTCGTCCCAAGTGACTCACAAAACTGGTTTAGAAGTTGACTCACAAAACTGGTTTAAAAGATCAATTCTATTTGAAATATTTCCCTTGCTAGTAGATAAGAGCAAAGTATCATTCTCGAAGACAAGTAAGTGCAACCATGCTAAAAGCCATCCATGCCAAAATTTTGTTATAGTAATTCAATCAAGAGATTTACAAAGATCACAAATAATAGACATGATGGGGAAACTTGGCCTACGCCTATAGAAGCAGTGATTATTGTAGTGCCTGCAATACAGTAAGTGGTCTTGTACAAACGGATATAGCCAACAACATAGTCACACAACACTCTAGACCTACGCTTTAGAAGACACAACATACTTTTGTGAGGTACTTTGTCAAAAACTTGAGAGAAGTCAACGAATGTTAACGTACAGCTTACATTTCTTCTCGCTAGGTCACACAGCAAACGCAGTATCAATAGAATGTTGTGTGCAACCTCTCCCCGCTTGGCTGCCATGCCGCCTCTTCACGGAAGGGGGGTAAACCATCAGGAAAATCAAACGGCCCAAAGATCTGAGCCCCGCGGGATACGATGCACTTCTGTAATAACCTTGAGACCCTTTTCTCCTATCATCAGCAATTACCGTATCTAAAACATCCTCAACATGTACTGTCCTTACTTTGTTCCTGGTTATGACATTTATCTTGCTGGAGCCAAATTGCAAAAATATGCGTGGCTATATTACTTCCCCGTCTCCTTATCACGTCTTTACTCCTATGTTTGTATGTATACACAAGTACACACCCACAGTCTCAGCCAGGAACCCAATTATCGACCAAGACCGAAGGGAGACTAAACACTAATGACTGGATATGGGCAGACTGCTGCGCCCAGATTTCGAACCCATGTTGGCCCAAGCAGTGGCACAGCGAGGAAGTATTGCCGTCCGGGGAGATGCTTCAAAGCGCCTACCCCACGGTAGCAGATTAAGAGGTGTACGGGCTAACGCTTCTACGGCTCCAGGTATCAGACCCTGCCCTAAGGGGCACCTGAGGGTTATAAATACTCCTACTAGGTTCCTAAAATTGTGCGCTACAATCTCAGTTTTGGACAGGTTTGTCATAGCTATGGGTATTTATCGTGCTGAAGGTGGGAGGGCCAGGATTGTCGTCTTATGGAGTATGCTTTTGTTTGCTACCTCTGCTGGCCCACCCTACTTTATCCAACCTAATACCCTTCACTCTTCCCCACGACTTCCTGTAAACATGGATTGAATAATGCATGAATTATAAATCATAAATCCTTGCTTTCTATACCGTGATGTTACTATGGATGGAACTTACCTATCTGAAGGCAACACGGAAATAAGGAATTGGAAGAGGAGAGCCGTGTACAGTTCGCCTTACAAGAACTGGTGTATGTAAACAAATGTGTAAAGAATGCCGCCTGGCGGCCGAAGCCACAAAGCTGCCTCAGTTCTTTGAAAGTCTGATGTGATATATTAGAAAAAGATTTCTTGGGGGTTCCTGGCCGTAAATATGTTCTTTTAAGCTAATAACACTGATATGTTATAGCCTCATTTCCACGGTCACAGAATTGAAAGGGTATCATTAGATTAATAACTTTTGTAACACATTTACCGGCTCCCATAAAGCATAGACATAGAAGAGAATGTTAAGAGAGGTGGGGCCCCACGACTGTAAAACTCCCTACCGCGTCAAACAAAAATATTTATCACACGATGTCACTGAGCATAATCCATGCACGGGCCCGCCTAAGTATGAATCCTATGCACACCAAAAGGCCCACAGCCAACCCAGGTGTTCATTCTCCCCTCGGGGCTGTTCGATGAGTACCTGTCTTAAGCTGTGTGTGTGTGTGTGTGTGTGTGTGTGCGCGTGCGTGTGTGATTATTGTGTGTGTTACGGAGAGAGAGTTTTACACTCGTGTTGATCCGTCTCTTAACCCAGTATGTATGCACCATGTCTTTACTCCTATGTAAGTATGCACACACACGTAAACCAGCCTGAGCCAGGTACCCATTGTCGAACAGTCCTAAGGGGAGGATGAACACCTAGGCTGGGTGTATGCCGACTGCAGTGCCTCCAGGATTCGAACCCTTGTGGGTCCGACCCCTGGCTGGCTGATTCACAGTCATTAGCGTGTGCATTTAAAAAGAGAATATAAACATGGCAGAGAGACTGGGCTATACAAGAGTAAATTTTTTTAAAACACAATTGTGATAAATAGTAAACACACACGCACACTTCCGTGGTATAGTGATTAGAGTTGCCGACCCTGATTTATTAATGCTTGGGTCCTACCCGGATTCTAGTCTTGGGCGCAGCATTCGGCCCAAAGCTAACCCAGCTGTTCATCCTCCCCTTGGGGCTGAACGATCAATGGATACAATGATACCACAATGAAACAAAATTGCCTTTATTGTAACATAAGACAAATATTCAAAAACATGAAAATTTAAGAGGCGATTCATGGTACAATTGGAGAACAAAGATCCCAATAAGTCAAAGAAAAGTGAAAGATTTTAGAACAATCTTAATCTTTTAGTTTACTATACAGGTGAGTCGTAATGGTACTATGCCAAGTGTTTACTACCAAATCAAGTTCTAAAACGTTCGTAAACATCTCTACACACTGCGGTACGATAACAGGAATGCACTGATACATACACGTGTATAATATATCCATTCTTGTGCCGGATATGTTAATTCTATAACTGAAGGTTTTACGAACTTGTCAGTCCAGTGGAAACCCTGAAGGAGAGTCTCAGGTCACAGTCGCTACAGGGGGTTCCCAGACAGCGTCCCCAAACAGGCCCCTGTAGCAATGACCGGATAAGACACTGCCTTAAACCTACGTCCTCTGATGGTTGCCAAGGAAGGTACCTTCTTGAGGTGCCCAACACAGAGGTGTCTCCACACAAGAGCTGCTAGCATTTGGGATCGTCCACGACCGTTTGTGGCGTGGTCTGCTCGAGAGGCTGCTCAGCGTTGGCCACCAGCTTTGTCTGTGATCCACGGAAGGAAGGCTCCGACGCGGGTGTAGACGGTGGGATACTTCGGGTTACCACACGTATCGGTGCCGAAGGAGACGATGCCCACGACATAGTATCTGCCGGTGGCCGGGTCGCGGTAGTTGAGTGGGCTGCCTCCGTCGCCCTGGATCGTCACACCAGATTAAAAAATCATGTGTATGTATGGGATACAGGAACACACATACATGCATATCTCCACACGCGACCGCAACATACACACATACAAAGCATGCACGCGTATGACCATCTGCATGTATTGGGTGTTGGTGCACACATAATTACCTACATGATCACAACATACACGCAGAAACAGACGTCTGAGATGGAGTCATGGAAGAGCCCCACAGATGGAATGACACCGACATGACTGGAGGGAAGAGAAAGCGCGAGTCAGAGGAGCCGTCTTATGTTAGCCTAGGCTGACAAGTAGGGACACTCAAGGCTCAGGACTGAAGCCACTAACCTCACTGATGTGCGTAACAGATCAGCCAAACACTGTTGATTCCTACCCGATTATGTTTGCTGATGATGCTATAATCATGGAAGAAATGCGAATCAACAGGGGCCACGAAACACTGCAGAGGGGTCTAGAAAAGACGCAGAAGGATCGAACAAATGGCTGCAACAATTTAATGATGGAAAACGGAGTAATGAGGATGAAAATGGGTTTAAACACGACAAACGGTGAGCACCATATTGAGGTAAACAAGTTACGTTCTATGAAGGGGACCGAGAAGTTGACATCACGTGAGAGGGATCGTGAGGTGAGGGAAGATAACTATAATTTGGTCTGTGCCGAAGTTGCCGTCAAGAACACGGAAGGGGAGATGTTTAGGAAGGTATAAGCAACACTCTGATATCCTAACTTGAGCTGAACTGCTTAATGCGGACCAAAGAATTGCAACAAGAATGTTACCAGAGCACAGTAGAATGAAATACAATGAAAAAAAAAAAACTTAAATCTGCACACTTTGGACGGAAGAAGAGGGAGGATGGACACGATAACTACGTATGAACGGAAGGCTATTACGACCTAGATACAGAACAGTATTTTTTAACAAGGAATAGTAAAGCCCAGAACAAGAGGACACAAGTGTGTGTATGTGTGTGTGTGTGTGTGTGTGTGAGAGCAAAGAGGAATGTGCGGAAGTGAAGGGAAGAAATATAATGTTTGAAGGCGCAGTAGTCCCGACGATGTTGTATGTATGGTGTGAGGTGGTTTGATCGAGTAAACAGAATAAGGATAAGGGAGATGTGTGGTAATAAAATAAAGTGTGGTTGAGAGAGCGGAAAAGTGTATGCTGATGTGGTGTGGACACATGGAAAGGATGAGTGATGAGAGGTTAACAAAGAGGATATTTGTGAGAAGTGGAGGAGAAAAGAAGTCATTTACCAAAGTGGAGATGGACTGACGGAGTGAAAAATATTTTGATTGGTCGAAGCCTGAACATGCAGGAGGGTGAAAGGCGTGCACGGGAGAGAGTGAATTGGAACGATGTGGTATACAGGGGTCGACGTGCTGTCAGTGGATTGAATTAGGGCATGTGAAACGTCTGGGGTAAACCATGGAAAGGTCTGTGGGGCCTTACTGTGGATAAGGAGCTGTGGATTTAGTTTAGGTATGCAGATAATGTTCTTTGTGTTTGGCCAACAAACGAAAATTTACAAACACGTCTCCCTTTACTTAACAATTTAGTACCTTTATCAACTTTATTGTGGAAGTGGAAAACCATTGTATGTTACCATTTTTAGATTACATGATCCCTAGGGATAGAAACACGTTTAAGTTTAGCATATACAGAAAACCCACCAATGTTTGTTTATATATTCATTATTACTCAGCTCAACATGACATAGTTAAATCATTATCATTCCAGTCGATGTTCCTTAGGGCATTACGTATATGCAGTCCGGACTTAACTGATGATGAGTTTGAGAAGATATATTCTATTGGATCCAAGTTAAAGTATCCTAGATCTTTCTTGATAAATCCCTTCATTTGGCAAAGAAATCATTTTATAGAGTTAAGCCCAAACCTCCCCGTGATACCAAGAACCTTTTAGTTCTACCTTTTAGCGATAATTTTACATTACTTCCCAGGTTGCTTAAATCTTTTAATGTAAATGTAGCCTTCACCAATAACAATACTATAAAGAATATCTTAATTAGGAACTCACCAGAAAATTCTGTAGACTGTGTTCACAGAATACCTTGTAAAAATTGTAATATATTTTATGTTGGGCAGACTGGCAAGTAACTTTATGTTAGACTTAAGCAACATAAATATAGTATAAGAACAGGACAAGAATCAAATGCTTTGTTCAATAATGTTAAAAATTATGACCAATGTATTGACTGGAGTAATGCTAATTCAGTTATCAACTGTAATGCCTTTACAACGAGATATATCATTGAATCTTTTATTACTAAATACACAAAGAATTGTAACATTATTATTACTGAAGGTCTAAAAACTGGATAGCTGTACTGCAGGCAAAATTTTTAAACAGTTCCCTTTCTTTTTCACATAATAAAAATTTTATGACAGGCATGATGCCACACCCTAACACCACCATCCGGTAACGCTTGTTTACCGATAGCGTCTCAGCTACGTCTCTTCCTTGTATATTAACTGACTGTTCTACATCTTCTATCTCATTCTCGTGTCTCCCCTGACAATGTGATTATTACACGAGAGTGCACTTGGGAACTTACCGTGCTTCATTTTCCTATGGATTTTTGCATAAGACTTCTGAATGTAAGCGTATTGAATGGGGCAGCTAAAGGGATGTGTGACCATTCCCTGGTGGAGACAAGGGTGAAGATTTGTAGAGGTCTTCGGAAGAAAGGAAATGATACGGTTGAGGAGGCGGTGGTGAAAGTAAGTGAGCTTGGAAAAGAGATTGGGTATATAATTGCAAAGGTGAGAGTGAACAAAGCAAGGGGAATGGGTCAGGTTTGGTAGATATTTAGAGAAGCAGTACTGGCATGTGCGAGAGAAGTATGTGGCATGCGGGAGGTGGGAGGTGGAAAGGTGAGAAAGGGTAGTGAGAGGTGGAATGACGAAGTAAAGTGGCTTGTGAGAGAAAATGTGTATGGGCGGTATTTGCAGGGAAGTGTACATGACTGGAAAGTGTACAAGAGAGAGCGGCAGGAAGTCAAGAGGAAGGTGCAGGGGATGAAAAAGAGGGCAAATGTGAGCTGGGGTGAGTGAGCATCAGTAACTTTCAGGAAGAATGAAAACGTTTTGGAAGGAGATTAATGTGAGAAAAACAAGAGAACAAAATGGAAAAATCAGTGAAGGGGTTAAACGGGGAAGTTGTAACAGGTAGTCATGAGTGAGGAGAAACTGGAGTATTTTGAAAGACTGTTGAATGCGTTTGATGATAGGGTAGCAGATATTTGCATTAACGAGATGGCTTTGATTAGGGCCTCAGTTGCACGTGCCATTTCAACGAGAAAAAAAAAATGCAGGGTTTTTGGGTTGGGGAGGAGGCATGGTGATGAAAACCTTGCGTAAGGGGAAATGTGGTAAGGGGCCTGGATTGGATGGTAAAGTAGTTAGTTTACATAAGTTTACATGAGAAAGACAGACAACTGGAGGCCTGATTGGCCCACGACTGGGTTGTCTATAAAAAAAAAATGTTTAACTTAACAAGAAAATGTAACTCCGCTCAGCAATCTTTTAAGCTATTACTGACTCCCGCTGCTGCACATTAGCCTTCTATTGCCCCCGTTACCTCTGTCGATTATACAGCTTATTTCTGGCGTTTTTCCCAGAGTATACCTGAATTTATAAAGTATTCGTCTAAACGATTTTTGAAGGTATTTATAGTCTTAGCATTCACTACGTCTGACGGTAACTTATTCCAGTGCCCAACACACCTATAGGAAAAGAAGCTTTTTCCCACGTCCGTACTACATCTTTTAGCTTTGAGTTTTACTCCATTTATCCTGGTAACAGTCTTTTCTTGTATTTCGAAAAGATATTTGTGATTTACGTTGTCGAACATGTTCAGAATTTTGAACACTTGGATTAAGTTGCCGCGAAGTCTACGTTTTTTAAGGGAGAAGAGATCCAAACGTTTTAACCTCTCTTTGTACGCCAGAGGGGATAAATGTGTTGTTGAGTGGTTAATTAGAATTTTTAGTGTGTGTATGGATCATGGTGAGGTGCCTGGGGAGTAGATAAATGCAAGCATAATGTCACTGTATAAAGGCAAGGAAGACAAACGTGAGTGTTCAAACTACAGAGGTATAAGTTTGTTGAGTGTACCTGGTAAGCTGTATGAGAGAAGAGTGGATGAGAAGGTGAAGTCATGTACAGAACATCAGACTTGGGAAGATGAACGTGGTTACAGAAGTGGTAGGTGATGTGTGGATCGTGAGTTTTCTCAAAGAATATGTGTGACAAATGAAACAAAAGGATCTGTATGTGGCATTTATGGATCTGGAGATCATACAGATGCCTTAAGGAAGGGTTTACGAACACATACTGCGGGAGGATAGCTATTAGAAGCAGTGAGAAAGGCAAGTGTGCGAGTAAACAGAGAGAAGGGTGAGTGGTTTCAAATGAAGGCTGATCTTTGACTGGGGTGTGTAATGTCAACATGGCTCTTTAAGGAGATAGGGACGAATATGCAGTATGTAGTGCGTCAGTTGTTTTTTGCTGGTGGCTGATTCGAGTAAGATACTGCAGAATTTGGTGACTGAGTTTGGAAAAGTGTGTGAAAGGAGAAAGTTGAGTAGATGTGAATAAGATCAAGTTTATTAGGTTCGGCAGGGTTGACAAGTTATCTATGATGGAGTTTGAAAGGAGAAAAATTGGAAGTGAAGCGTTTTAGATATTTGAGAGTAGACTCGGCAACGAATAGAACCATGGAAGCGGAAGTGAGTCATAGGGTGGATGAGGGGATGGAAGTTCTTGGAGAATAGAGAAATATGCGGAAAGACACGTCGTTACTGGGAGGCCATAAATGGGTATGTTTGAAGGAATAGTAGTCACAACGTGGTTATATGGATGCGAGTCATAGGCTATAAATGAGAATGTGTGGAAAACGGTGGATAATTTGGAAATGAAATGGTTAAGGACTGTAGATGGTGTCAGGTGGTTTGACCGAGTAAGTAATGTAAGTGTAGGAGAGATGTGTGGTAATAAAAAGTGTGGTTGAGAGAGCAGAAGAGGGTGTGTTGAAATGGTTTGGACATATGGAACGAATGAGTGAGGAAAGGTTGACAAAGAGGATATATGTGTCAGCAGTGGAGGGAAAAAGAAAGGATAGACCAAACTGGTAATGGAAGGATGGAGTGAAAAATATTATGAGTAGTAGGGGCGTGAACATACGGCCGGGTGAAAGGCATGCATGAGATAGAATGAATTAGAGTGTGTGGTATATATGAACTGAATCAGTCATATGAAGCAGCTGGGGAAGATCACGGAAAGGTCTGTCGGGTCTGTTTGTGGATAGGGAGTTGTTGTTTCAGTGCATTACAAACGACACCTAGAGAATGGATGTGAGCGAACGAGGCCTTTCCTTCGTCTGTTCCTGCCGCTACCTCCCGAGCGTGGGAAACGGCGAACAAGTGTGGAAAAAAGATTATACATATAATGTGTTGATTCCCCTCCCTGGCCTTAGAAGCTCTTTTTGCTCCACGCCAAACCTTCGTGTGTATTCTTGGCACCCAATCCACAATTCCAGACACAACACTTGACATTACATATAAGCCCTTTGCCCTCCACTCTAGTCTTTTCTTCCTATGGCATTAGAATCATGACAGTATATTTTTATTTTGAATTCTCCCCTGGTGAATCGACACTTTACTACTGGCCGAGGTGGATTGGGTGGTTCCCAAGGGCCCCTCTCAACTGGCATCAAGTGACTGGAGCATATCCCACTCCTTTGGACACAGCTTCCAGACCTAGCTCTTTTCCTATCAATTTCTGTTACATTTGCGGCGTCAAATCTAACCTTATCTCAGTACAACACCATCTCTCTACTTTCCTGATCATCTCTCTGAAATCTTGCTGTCCAAAGCTGCTTCCCATCTGCGCTATCAAATCTATAACTTTAGTCTTTTCCATCGTTTCTCCTCCATTGGTGGTGTTTGTGGCTACTGTGATGGAAGAGTCCCAATGATCGCCTCTCTGATCTTGAGTCTGTTAACTTGATACCATCTGACGTAGAATTTCTCGATTCTCCATAACTTAGCCTTTGTTTCGTTTATACAAATCCTCAACTATTTGACTATCTGCCATATCCAAGCGCTAAAACCCTCTATAGAGATTTCAATGTACACCAAACGGATGACAGACGTCATATATAAGATTATGTCAAGTATCTCTTACAACGCAAGCGTCCTGGTCGTCGCCTGCACAGAGCTGGGAACCGTCCAGTACGACGCCATCCCCCACGCCAAGGTAGGCCGCCTGGCACCTGCTGAGCTCGACCACGGGTATCTCGGCCGCCCGGGGCACGGGTGAGGTGTCTCCTCCTGTAGAGAGATCCTGCCATGAGGTGTTTGTTCTTGATCAGTGCACTAGTCAACCTGTACCATGCACAGTGCGACTATGAGTTTGGGAGGGAGATTGGTCTGTCTGAAAGGAGATATTTCTCAGGTATGCGAGTCATAGCCACGAAAAGCCTACGTAATGTCGAACTATTTATGGACAGTGTACTTCATAATTACTGGCTCATGAGGTATTTACACCCAGGAATGAATAATTGCTTACTCAAGTGAGGTATTTAAACCCAGGGATTGAACAATTATTGACTCATGAGGCATTTAAACCCAAGGACTGAACAAATGGTTTATGTGAGGCATTTAAACCCAAGGACAGAACAATTGGTTCATGTGAGGCATTTACACCCTGGTGCTGAACAATAACTCGTTCATATGTGGCATTTACATCCTGGGACTGAAGAATTACTGGCTTAAATGAAGCTTTGTCATCCAGGGATGAACAATTACTGGCTGATGCGAGGCATTTACATCAAGGACCGAACAAGTAACGGCTCATGTGAGGTATTTACAACCAAGGACTGAACAATGATTAGCTCCTGAGAATCATTAACACCAAGGGACTGAAAATTACTGGCTCATGTGAGGCATATACACCCAGAAACTGAACAGTTATTGAGCCATTTGCACCCAGCGGCTGAACAATTACTGGCTCATATGAAGCATTTGCATCCACGGACTGAACAACTACAACCAAGGACTGAACAGTTATTGGCTCGTGTGAGGCATTTAGACCCAGGGACTGAACCTGAATTAATGATTAATGAAATCTGAGAATAACCGACCGTAGCTTTTGGTGATTATTTCTGATTAATATCAAACTTTCAGCTACAATACAGACGTCAGCTACAATGCGATGTCACTTACAATGCAGGGGGGGGGGAGATGGTCGTCTGCACCCCACACATGCCCGCCACTCTCCTTCAACTATTCAAAATTAACTATAGTATCTTGGAGGGACAGTTATATATTTGAACTATAGAAACAATCTTCTTTTCAGCATTTTTATCCCTAGTAAATTGCATTTTGACATCAAAATCAAGTCAATCACAAATGTACTTGCTCCACGGACAGCGCATGCGCACTTCCTTGACAGGCGTAGATATTTTTTATCAATATTGTAACACTACAATATGCTACTAAACCCGCCAGGATTCATGAAGAACATAATAATGCTACGTGAAATGAGGTCATGTCATGGCTTACCGAAGTAGGAGCTGCCATAGCCGACCACCGTCAAGACTTGGCCGCTGTAAGAGTCGTCGGGCTGATGAAAGGGCAGGCAGGCGGGACGCACGTGGTCTGCGTGTCAGGAGAAACGATTACAATGTAGCCAAAACAAAACTTATAGTTCTGTTTTCTTAATATAATAGAAAAAAAATAACTGTCGTGATAGAAACCTTAAGGCGAAAAAAATGACAAGGAATTAAAAGTTAAAACTTTCAAGAAGTACCTTAAGCTGTCATTGGGTTTCGTTCTTATTTTTTCTTTTTTATGTTGAAGGCTCCAGTCACGGACAAAAGTCCACATCAAGGCCGGGCCCTAATTGAAATATAGA
>JAYMFT010140390.1:0-12837 GCA_038088735.1 Panulirus argus
ATATATATATATATATATATATATATCACAGACACGTTTGTATTTCTTAATACAGCTTGTGTGATTTCGAAGGTGTGAAATTCTTAAATCAGTAGTGAGCACTTTTTACACTGGTTTTCCAGTGAGTTGTTCTAATTTACATATTTTCCTGCTGGGGGAACCTGTCATGTTATAACTCAAGATACAGTTAACGAGTTGAATGTTTACACATTTTCCCCCTTAATGAAAGACGAGTGGTTATTTCTTTCCTATAGAGAGGCCACAGCTGTAGTAGAGTCAATACCACTTCCTTTGGCCTAAGTAGAGTGACGTGCGTACGTGACCAATATTATTATCATATATCCAGGAGTTGGGTCTTCAGGCCTATTTGATTTGAGGCTCGTTTAATGAGGATCTTTGTAGGCTATTCCATTCAGGGTGGCAGCCAGCTGGGTGAGTCGGTGTGTTGACACACACTGGTCCAAGACTGTTTTCTTCATTATCAGTATATTTTCTGATATTTTTTGTTCTCTCTCTCTCTCTCTCTCTCTCTCTCTCTCTCATACCCATATTCATTACCATTTACTTTGGGCAGAAGTGCAGCTTCATCGCGTGTCTTAGAAAGTGAGTAAGAGGTGCAGGAGCGCGGGTCTGGAAATCTTCACCTCCTGTATTACTTTCCAAAACAAAGGAAGAGAGGAAAGAGCCAAATGAGGATTTTTTTTTTCTATCCTGTAAGGCTGTCTTTCGTTCTGTACGCTACCTCGTTCTCGCGAGAAATATAGACAACGCCCTCACGTGTAGCTAAAACTAAATTTGATTGTTGAAGTTCCCAGTAGGCTTCTCAGTAAATTGTATTGTAGCACCATATAGCATGTTTAGGTACAGTCCGCACCCGGAGTTACTGGAGAGTGATTCTCCCACTTAGATACCTGTTGGTCAAAATCCACTAACATCGAATCGTGTTCATTACAAATATCTACTCACTGCTCATAAAGTCTAACGTCTATCATTGGTCATTGTGAGGGGCGCCTAATAAGCTGTTCTTACAGTTATTTTTTTTTTTCACAAAGCTTATCTTCATTTTCCACCTTTGCAGATGGTCTAGAATGAAGATCAGAATACCAGGTGTCACGCCGGGCTACAACGGACAACGCAGCATATGCCAGCGCGTTACAAAGGGACACATGAAGTTTACAAGAAGGACTCCTGGAGTATTGCTACGTCGTTAGGTAAGATAAGGTGGTGTCGGATGAGACCCTGAACACAATGTTTGTCACATGACACAACCAACGAACCAGCCAGCCAGGGCATTATTAACTTCGCTCCCATTACAAAGAAGATTTTATATTTTCCTCTGGATTCCAGCCCATAGACAGCGTTCTTTGTTAGTGCTTGCATAGGAGCCTGGGATAACACGACGCGTTAGAATACTTTATGATAAAGCCTTGAGATCTGTCCCCACGTAGGGTGACGCTGGCAGAGGAAGTGACCGAGGTATGTGATGGAAGGGGCAGGGAAAACACGGTGGAGACGTTTTCATTTGCTTTAATATCAGTGCACAACAAACATCAGCCAGTCACAGAGTGGTGCGCAAGTACTGCAGACGGTGGCAAGTGCAGCTGTCCGCCTTGCCAGCTAACTGCACCTGTCCACCTGGAGGGAGATACAGCAGGAAGTCTTCGTCGTCGTCGTCGTCAGTAGTGGTGACCATCTGCCGTCCTTCAGCAGGTGGCCATCACGGCAGAAGGTGTCCAGTGAAGGTTCAGGCGCACTCAGGGTAGTTGGAGGGCAGGTCGCAGGTGTTGTTGTTGGGGTTGAAGACCAGCTGGCCAGAGCAGGTCAGGATGTACAGCTTCCATTTGTAACAGTAGTAGTACCTGCAGGAAGAGAAGCTGTCCTCTGTAAGATTCTGATTTCCTTTTAGCTATTATTTTTCGTTGACAATGTTCCTTTTTTGCTTGCTGCTAGACATTGTTTAGTATACCACAGATTGTTACTAGTAATGACACCAAGATCAGTCTCTCCATTGACTTCGGTCAGCGGATTTCCCAGCATTTGATATTCTGTGTTTAGTATTTTCATTTCCAGAGTGCATAACTTTACGTTTGTCTTCGTTGAATTTCAATTCCCATTTGTCGACCTCTCTACTAATTTGTTAAGATCTCTTTGAATGATTTCTCAGTCTTGCCTACTTATAGTTATACTTCCTTGTTTTGATTCATCTGCAGATTTAGAGATCTGATTTACGAGACCCGATTCTAAGATCCTTGATGTCTACAATGGAAAGAAAGGTGGCCAGGGACCGACCCCTGTGGTACACCATTTGTCACGTTCAACTAATGTGAGGCTTCGCCAGTGAAAACTGTACTTTGATGTCTGTTGGTAGTCTGAACGTGATATTTTAATGCCACAGAAAGAAAGTGACAAAGTGACAAAGCTGTATGACAAACACAAAAGATCTGTACAAAGTTAATTATAGAACTCTTAAGAAAATAGGTAATTACGAGAGGTCTCGAGAAGCAATGGATCCCTTTCTCTATAGACACGCTTTTTTTTGGTCATGAATTGTATTACTCTATACTGCACCTATGCTAGTTCGGTAATGAGAATCCTTATATCTTTCTTTTTCCTTTTGTATATAGTATATTCCCCGAATATTCTACAGGATCTCCAAGAGTTGTCAAGATATTATATTTGGTTTAAGAAAGAGGTCACGATAAGGACCACTTACCTCTTACAATCTCCGGGTATTGGGTATATTCCATTGCCGATGCTTCTGCAGTCAGGTATGCTGGTGGTTGTGGTGCTCTCAGTTGTGGTTGTGGTGCTCCCAGTTGTGGTTGTACTGTCGGTCGTTGATGTAGCAGTGGTGGGGGGAAGGCAAAAGCGCTCTGTGTCGTTGCCGGGGCAGGGGTTGGGGGTCGGACACTTCACAACCCCCGTGTCGGGTTCGCACTTCAAGGTGTCTCCGTTAAACACGTGACCCTCAGTGGGACAGCAGAAGGGGCCGCGGACGGGCTCCCCCTCACCGTCACATATGTGGAAGGCGTTGCACTCGACGGTGTCCGGCACTGCAACCTGGCCTGCGGTGCAAGTGACTGCGGCCGGTTCGGTGTTCTCAACACACTCCAGTTTCTCAGGGTCGAAGACCTGGTTCTCCCCACACTCGAAGACCTCGGTGGGCGTGAGGACCCCGGATGCATCGGGAAAGCAGCCGTAGTAACCACCACAGCCTGGCAGCACTGGGAAGAGGCCTACCTGTTGGGACGATGTACTATTAGTCCACACACACACACACACACCACACACACACACACACCACACACACACACACACATTCTCATCATCATTATACGTAGTCACATCTGTTTATTTGGTGGAGTAGGTACTCAACAGATATGTTGTATGGGGCGTATAGTCTCTAGTTATGGTATAGACGGACACCAGTCACGGGGATCTCAGCCCAAATCAACTGTCAACTGGAAAACAAGTGTCACTTGTCCTTCAGGTGTTGATATCCCTGCATTTTAAGGAAACTCAGACATAGGAGTCAAGTAAACCACAGAAGGGTACAGGGTCTAGCTGTTGAAGGGATGTAGCAGACACCAGTTAGTTCAGTCATCCAGTTGCCAACGCTTACACGCCATCTGTAGGACGCGGTGGCATGTTGGATACCGCCTGACTTGGCCAGAGGAGGAGACATACGAGTGACCAGCTCACAAGAGCAGGAACTAAATTCGTATTTGTGTGTGAGAGAGAGAGAAGCAACTTCTGGACGGAGAGAAACGGGGATCAGGTAGAGAAGTGAGAGAGAAAAGTTGATATGGTGAGTCGCGTGTGACTGAACTCTGCCGAGACGGAAGATGGAAGACGAGTAACTCGGGATGAGTCAGTAGAGGGAGGCCAGTGTTTGACTCTTCTCTCCTATACTCCTGTCAGAGCCGCTCCCTCTTTTCTAGTCCCTCTATCCTCCTTCACTTTATTATCATTAGTATTACAAAGCCTAGAGCCTGACATTAGATGGGTAGATGCCGGCATACAGGGTCAAATTAGCACAGGCACAGAAAATACAACTATGAATACCTAGTCACGAATTCTGTTCGTGACGTATACACAGACACAGGTATACACACGCTCACCTCAGGACACTGGAGAGGCTCCTGGACAGCGCAGGGAGGGTCGGTTTCATCAAAGACCTCGCCGTCGGGACACGACCCCGACACATGAAGCGGACCTGGTAAACACATGAGGAACTTCTGGTCGTCATAGGGGTCCTCCTCGAACGACGGGTAGTTCGTGAGGCACCTGCAGTCCCTCACCTTAGGATCTAAAAGATTGTTCGGGGTACACTGTTGGGGTTCGCCGACACACAGCTTCGCCACCGTGTTGAGACGCCAGGGCAGAGAGCGCCACCGTGACGCGAAAGGAGGAAAGACGCGGATGAATAGGTGAAACAGTGCGAGATATATTTCCAGTTGTGTCTTCATTACGTGTGTCTCCAATTTACGTCACTGGGGCACCCACCTGACTCGTGGAACGCTTAACAACCACACAACTGACTCCTGGAACTCTATAGCATGCACCCAAATGGTGTCTGGAACACGCGATCGCGATCACGGAGTCTCTGGAACAAGATCAGTCACTTACCTGGTCGCTCTCGCATTGGTGTTCCAGGAAAGGTTTGCCTTTTGAACAGTACGCGAGGGTAGTACAGCTAGAACAGGCAAATCCCTCGTCAACTGGACACTTGAAAACTCCGTCCACCAGTCTACCTGCTGCCACAACCTGCGGCAAGACACAAACGCTGTCAGAGAAAATACAACCACCATGAAGTTAAAATATTGCCAGACAGACAGACAGACACACACACACACACTAGTGCCTGCATCAAATAACCATTAAAACAATATCACAAGCAATACATTTATCAATGGTTTGGTGCTACAGTCAATAGAATATTATTGCTTCTGCCACCAGCATCAAGATGATTTAGGGACACAAGGACGGTGTCCGAACCCACCAGGAGATTGTGAGCGTCCACCAGCAGAACACTTTTTATGGTAATTACCAAGACAGTGTGAGGACCCACCAAGCCTGTGAAGATCACCAGGCGTGGAAGGATCATCACCAAGAATCCTGCGGTTTCGCAAGACAGAGTAAGGATCCACCATAACCGTATATGGAGCCTCAAAGATGGTAAGATAACCCACCAAAACCACGAGAGGACACTCCAAGATACTAGAAGACTAAGACAGTGGTAAGACCCGCCGAAACAGTGTCGGGTAACCAGAGGAACTTACGGTAAGTAGCGTCAGTAGTTGAGGTGAGGAAAGCATGGCGCTGGAGTGTCCTGATGACTGATTTCCAATGTCTCAAGATGGTCCTCTTCCGGCGTCTGCCTTCAGACGATGTACGACTGGCGTCTCTAAGGTCCCCTTCTGGTACCTCGATCTCTGTTGAGTAACTTAGGATGTTACTGACAAGACAAAAAGACACTCCACCCAAGCCAGTTTGTTCCGCTGAGGCTAGGTCTGCTTACCTGAGGAATCGCATAGAGCTGTTGGAGAGGGTCTGAGAGAAGGCAGAAAGGATACTGCAAGTATTATCTAGAATGTGTTGGGAAGAGATGCAGAGAACCTTCGATCTACCTACTCTGAAAGAAAGACAACGGGACGCATGCATAGGAAGACAAAAAGCGGCAGGCTACGGGCTCCTTTCCAGATATTTGTCATCGCAGAAGAGACGAGGAACACAAATGAAAACGAACACATGATCTAAAGGAGCATTTACCCGTATTTCCCCTCACGTGCAGTTCAGCCTGCTCTGGTGTGCGGCAGAGAGACATGCCCACAGCAGCACCGCGGGAAGAGAAAGACTGCACACATTCCAGAAGCATTTACTCAAGACTTGGGATGTAGTAGGGAAGGTGAGTGGCTGGAACCCTGCTGGGGATGGTTATGTTTGAAGGACTGCGGAAGACGGTGCGGATAGAGTGGGATAGATCCACTTCCAGTGTCATGACGGTGTACTAACCCGTGCCACAGCAGGGTGGTGGAGTGTGCGATGGAGGCAGACCAAGTGGTGCAGACAGGCACGGTGCCGGTTGACCAGTACTGCACTACAGTCCACACTCTGAAGGGCGTATTTATATGCAAACGCTAACTGCAACATGGCCGCCTCCGTCTATAATGCACGTTCCAAACACATCGTAATATCCCTTAGTTTTATTGCATCACTGGAGTTTGCCCGGCTGTAAAACAGTTGGTCAGAGTGGACGATTGAAGTTCTCGCTAACGATGATCATAATGAAATTCAGAACAGATGTTTACACCACCACACAAACTCGTCCCTTCCCGTCCTCTCGCAGCATTGGGTACGAGGCACGTTTCGTCTCTTTGAAAGACCTTATCAAAATGTAATATAAACTTTCGTGTATGGCTCTGCGTGTAATATTTTTTTTTTTTCAAGTTACGAGGACTCAGTTCTACGCTAGTGGAACCCCCATCTCATGAACTATCTCCACTGTCATACAACTCTTTTTAAACTGATGTATATACCGTCCGAGGTTAAGGATCGATTACCGAGCTTGTTCCATTCCTCCTCTATTCTGATGCTATTAAGAGTATTCGTTGACATCCCTTACTAAGGTTTCTTGCTTCACGTCGCGTTATGTCCTCTGGTTGTCTCGTCTCCGTATCTCAGAGGGAGCCTGGCTCTCGTGGGAGCTGGGTGGAATAACAAGCCCAACCCCCTCGGCCCAGTGCTTAGGCCCCTCACCACCGGCGAGCCGCCCTAGAGCATAGGGCCCGCGTCTCCTGAGTTGTAGGGAGGTTTAATCTCAAACAACAATCCGTATCACTCGAAGAACCGTTCTTTCTCATCAGCGTCAAATTCTGGTGCTGTAAGATCTTTTGCCTTTCTCTGAACCTTCTTTGTTAGTTCTTTGTGCTTTACTTAAGTGTGATATGACCAGACTTACGAAGCGCATTCTAGTTTTGGCTTAATGATATAGGAGGTGGCCAGTATGTGAATTTTTTTCTTACCTCTGTATTTGAATGTGGTCCTTATATTTACAAGAAGACAGTTTGTCTACAGTTCTTCTAAGGAGGGACTCTGGCGACAGGTCAGGTACAATGTCTTCGACTCTCTCTTGTTCGTCTCACACACAGATTCCCTCTGGTTATTTCCTGCTAGATAGTATTCGTAGTGGGGGCTTCTTTCACCGTGTCCCGTCCTCATAAATCGGTTTGAATTTCGTCAGCCATGTGCCTGACCAACTTTGGAGATTTTCCAGGTCCCCTTGTAAGTTGATACGATCCTCCTCCTCTTCACTTCCCCCTCATGATATTGACATCATCCGCTAACACATTCATGTATGAGTCCGACCGTTCTAGCAGGTTATTTACATAGATCAAGAAGAACAGGGGTCCTAGGATCAAGCCCTGGGGCACGCCTCTGGAGACCCCCATCTTATTTTTGAAGAGTCTTCTCTGACATTCATCCTTTGCCCCTTTCCAGTAAGTGATTTTCCATCCATCGAAGGTGTTATCTCGCCTCCTACCTTGAACATCCAGCTTTTCTTACCAGCCTCCTATGTGGTCCAGTCAAATGCTCTCTGGCGATCGGGATGCACACGATCCGCCCACCCTTCTCCCTTTTGTAAAACGGAGCTCACTCTGTATTAAAAATAAAAATTTTTTTTTATACCCGTTGTTTTCTTTCGCTGAATCCATGTTGTATTTCGCTTAAACAGCTCTTCCTATGCAGGTAATCTTCTAGTTGCTTCCTGATTAATATTGCCAGCACCTGTACAGACAACACTTGTCAGAGGTTTTAGTATGCAGTTCAACTCAACTTCCCCGTCTCCTCTTTCACTCCATTGGTACTTGACCTTCCTCCAGAGAGATTTTAAACATTTCAGACGACTTGTCAAAGTGTATTTAAGCACTTCATCAGCACACATGGAGAAATTTCTTGAGGAACGTGAGCCTTGTATGAGCCCAAGCCCTTTGGTAGTTTGGTAATATCATTTCTCGATATTTCACTGCTTGCCAGGGGCACCTCACTGGCGCTGGGGCTGTAGTGGCTCCCACTGTGAAAGAACGTATACTGGACTTTACCAATTAACTGGTTACATTAAAGCATTTCCTCTGGTTACGTGTGACCTTCAACCGGTAGGTCACACCACCCGCCGTGACCTGACCTGACCAAAAGGGGATGGTGGACTCCTCTCTTGCCATCGTGTGCGTTTTACCGTATCTGTAACGTTTTCACAAGCCATCCTCTTAAAGGAAAACGCCCATATGCTAGATTGACTTTTTTTTTTTGCTTGGTTTCTTGCTTTCCACACTTTAAAGAGGCCCCAAAGAACTAACAGAGAAGGTCCAGAGGAGAGCAAAACAAGATGGTACCAGAAGAGCTGAGTTACAGTGAGACGTTTGAAAGGCCAGTGCTTTTGTCCAGTATGGAAGATGGAAGAGTCAGGGGCTACTCGGTGAGAACCATCAAGTTCATAAACCAGTCAAATATCGTCAACAGTGAATAGCTCTTGGAAGGACAGAAGCAGGAAAACCAGAGGAGATAACAGGAAGCAAGAAACCTTTTTTGAAAAGATATAAAGATGTACTTTCATAGGAATGAGAATAGAGGATGAATGGAATAATACGAATAGTTGAATTGTGACTGCAGACGGCATACACCAGTTAGCAAAGATTTTTCATAGTGGTCAAGTTCATGAGATGGGGAACCCACGAGCGTAGTAGAACTCCTTCATACTGTGCAAAGAAATAATTACACACACACACACACACAGAGCTATACACAAAAGTATATTTCAGATCTTGATAAGTGTTTTCGAGAAGATAAATGTGATCTAATGATTGTATTCAGCTGCCTCGTATCCAGAGTCCACCGGTGTCGGTCGAGGGAGAACGAGAGAGGTACATTTGTTATGGTGTAAACATTGGTTTTAAAGTTTTATTATCATCATCGTTAGCGAGCGATTCAGTCGTCCAAGCTGACCAATTGCTTTTACTGCCGAGCAAACTCCAGTAATGCAATAAAACTGTGGGATGTGACGATGTGTTTGAAATACGTTTCGTCAACGGAGCGGCCATAATGCAGCTAATGGCTGTATATAAATGCGCCCTTGTTCTGCCTCCAATCACAGACACTCCACCACCTTCCTCTGGCACGGGTTAGTACAGCGTCATGACATTGAAAGTGGATCTGTCCCACTCTATCCGTACCGTACTTCCACCGTCCTGCAAGCTTTGCCATCCCCAGCAGGGACTCCAAGCCACTCACCTGCCCTACTACATCCAGGTCTCGAGAAATGCTTGAGGGATCGTGCGGTCTTTCTGTTCCCGTGGTGCTGGGTTGGCACGTCGACAGATACCCAGCTTAGGTCCACGACTGGCGATATTTTTCTTCGCCGCAGTTGAGAAAGGAGATGAAGGCAATGCTCCTCAAGTCATCCGTCCTTCTCTCTGCTCTCCACAGCTCGAATTGCGTTGCTGATCTACTATGAAAAACATATGGGAAAGTAGCCCATACCCAGCTGCTCTTTTTGATATATTCCTATGTATGTACCCCGTTATCTTTCTCTTGGACCCTTTCTCCAACAGCTCTATGCGAGTCCTCAGGTAGGCAGACCTGGCCTCAGCGGAACAAAACGGCTTGGGTGGAGTGTCTTTGTCTTATCAATAACATCATAAGTTACTCTACAGAGATCGAGATACCAGAAGGGGACCAAAGAGACACCAGCCGTATATAGTCTGTAGACAGACGCTGGAAGAGGACCCTCTAGAGAAACTAGAAGTCAGCCATCAGGACACTCCAGCGCCATGCCTTCCTCACCTCAGCTACTGACGCTACTTGCCGTAAGTTCCTCTGGTCACCCGACGTTGTTTCGGCGGGTCTTTCCACCGTCTTAGTCTTCTAGTATCTTGGAGTGTCCTCTTGTGGTATTGGTGGGTTATCTTACCATCTTGGAGGCTCCTTACCCGGTTATGGTGGATCCTTACTCTGTCTTACGGAACCTAAAGGTTCTTGGTGATCCTTCCAAGCCTAGTGATCCTCACAGGCTTGGTGGGTCCTCACACTGTCTTGGTAATCACCATAAAAAGTGTTCTGCTGGTGGACGCTCGCACTCTCCTGGTGGGTTCGGACACCTTCCATGTGTCCCTTACATCGTCTTGATGTTGCTGTCAAAAGTAGTGCTTTCTTTATTAACTATGATACCATACCACGGACAGCTGCACTGTTCACTGCTCATGACTTTGATTCGATAGGTATTTCTCTCCAAGCACTAAGTGTATATCCCTGGCGATAATTCATTTCTAAACTTTGTGAATTCATATCCTCTGAGAGAGCTTGTGTCTTGCCGCAGGTTGTGGCAACAGGGGGTTTGGTGGACGGTGTTTTCAACTGTCCAGTTGATGAGGGATTTACCTGTTCCAGCTGTACGACTCTCGTTTACTGTTCAGGAGGCAAACCTTTCCTGGAACATCCATGCGAAAATGGCAAGGTAGGAGACTGATCTTGTTCTAGGGACTACGTTGTCAGAATCTCATATTCCAGTCACCAGGAGGATGGTTGAGAGCGTTCCAGACACCAAGAAGGTAAGTGGTAGCATTTCACATGGTTGGTTCCTGGTGTCCTATGGACCGTATGAGTGGCAACTAGCCTTCCAGGGATCGCAAAGGTGTCCGTTGGTGCTCAATAGACTGGAATCATGGCTGAAAGCGGTTCAGGAAATAGACTCTTGTCACCGGTGCTCCAGGACAGTATCAGTGGTTGCTTGTGTTCCAAGGACCCTGTGGGTAGCTACCGGTGTTCCGAGAATCGAGTGGGTTATTGCTAGTCTTCCAGGAACCTGGTGGGTGATTGGTAATGTTCCAGGGAGTCAGGCGGGTGCGCCAATGACCAAAATGTGGAGATACAGACCATGGAGACACACACTTGACAATATGTACGGCACATTTTCATCAACTGCTCTGTTTATTCCCCCTCCCTCGTCCTGCCGCTGTGGCGCTCTGTCCGGTGGTGGTGGTGGTGGTGTTCTCCTCCACCATGGCGGCGAAGCTGTGCGGCGGCGATCCCCCCAAGTGTCGCCGCAGGAAGAACCTGAAAGGGAAGGACTGTAAGTGCAAGTCCTACCCATCGTATCTGGAGGACCCCTACGACGAACGGAAGTTCCTCGCTTGTCTGTCAGAGTCGCTTCAGATGTCGGGGTCGTGTCCCGACGGCCAAGTCTTTGATGAAGCCGACCCTCCCTGCGCCGCCAAGCAGCCCCTGGAGTGTCCTGAGGTGAGCGTGTGTGTGCATACACCTGCCTACGTATACTTCGCCAGCAGTATTCATGACTATGTATTCATCTTCGTATTCTTATGTTTATGTTCACTTCGACTTTCCTTTTTATGCCTGCGTCTCGCTCCTTTATGTTATGCCCCACTCACAGACAGAAGCCTTCTTCACTCTTGGGCAGTCAGAGGATATGGGCAAACCGTCTTCGGGTGTTAGAAAGAGAAGTTGGGAAGACCGTAGGTTTGTTTTGGACGTGTTGGTATTAACAGTTCCATTCGCTCTGCGGCGAAATCCTCGAGAGATTTGAGAGTTTGCAGAACTACCTGGCCTCCCTCCACTGACACATCCCGAGTTGCTCGTCTTCCCTCTTCCATCTCGGCAGAGTTCAGTCAGACGCAGTTCACCTTATCAACTTAACGTCTCTCACTTCTCTACCTGATCCCCGTTTCTCTCCGTCCAGAAGTTGCTTCTCTCTCTCACACACAAATACGAGCTTAGTTCCTGCTCTTGTGTGCTGGTCACTCTTATGTCTCCTCCTCTGGCCAAGTCAGGCGGTATCCTACAGGCCACCATGTCCTACAGACGTTCTGTAAGCGCTGGCAACTGGATGACTGAACTAACTAGTGTCTGCTACATCCCATCAACAGCTAGACCCTGTACCCTTCTATGGTTTACTTGACTCCTATGGTCTGAGTTTCCTAAAGATGCAGGGCTATCAACACCTGAAGGACAAGTAACACTTGTTTTCCAGTTGACAGTTGGTTTGGGCTTAGATCCCGTGATTGGTGTCCGTCTATACTATAACTAGAGACTATACGCCCTATACAACATATCTGTTGAGTACCTACTCCACCAAATGAACAGTTGTGACTACGTATAATGCTGATGAGGATGTGTGTGTGTGTGTGTGTGTGGACTAATAGTACATCGTCCCAACAGGTAGGGTTCTTCCCAGAGCTGCCAGGCTGTGGTGGCTACTACGGCTGCTTTCCCGATGCATCCGGGGTCCTCACGCCCTCTGACGTAATCGACTGCGAGGGCAAAAAGGTCTTTCATCCCGAGAAGCAAAAGTGCGTTAGAGTCAGTAAGCCTTCGGAAGTCACTTGCGACGCCGGCCATGTTGCAGTGCCGGACTCCGTCGAGTGCAACGCCTTCCACATATGTGACGGTGCGGGGGAGCCCGTCCGCGGCCCCTTCTGCTGTCCCACTGAGGGTCACGTGTTTAACGGAGACAACTTGAAGTGCGAACCCGACACGGGGGTTGTGAAGTGTCCGACCCCCAACCCCTGCCCCGGCAGCGACACAGAGCGCTTTTGCCTTCCCCCCACCACTGCTACATCCACGACAGCCAGTACAACCACATCTGGCAGCACCACAACCACACCGGAGAGTACCACAACCACACCTGAGAGTACCACAACCACAACTAGAAGTACCACAACCACACCTAAGAGTACCACAACCACACCTAAGAGTACCACAACCACACCTGAGAGTACCACAACCACAACTAGAAGTACCACAACCACACCTAAGAGTACCACAACC
>JAYMFT010140401.1:0-12837 GCA_038088735.1 Panulirus argus
ATGGGAGCCTTAAAAAAAAAAAAAAAAAAAAAAAAAAAAAAAAAAAAACTCAGGCTTCTCTGTTCTCTTTCAGTATCATTCATCCCTCTTTTTACTGCAAGCATCACTCATGCCTCACTGTTCTCCACCAGCATCACTCTTCCCACATTGTTCACTCCAAGGATTGCTTGTGCCTCTGTTTACTGCCTGCATCATTCATGCCTCTGTTCACTGTCAGGATCTTTTGCCTCACTGTTCACTGCCAGCATTGCTTATGCCTCTGTTCTCCAGCATCACTTGTCCCTCACTGTTCACTGCCAGCATTACTTTTCCCTTACTGTTCACTTCCAACATCACTAAGCCCTCACTAGTCATTGTCAGCATCACTTATGCCTCACTCTTCACTGCCATCATCATTTGTGTCTCAGTGAGTACTACCAGCACCAGTTTAGCTTATACTCGTTGCTAGCATCACTTATGCTTCTTTGTTCACTACCAGCATCACTAGTCTGTAGCTGTTCACTGCCGGCATCGCTTATCCCACATTGTTCAATGCCATCATTATTTATTACTGACTCATACACATGTGGAAAATCTTGATAGGCCTGGTCCCTGATGTGCACTCAAAATTCACTTTTTTTGGGGGGGCAAGACAGGCACAGATGAGTTAAAAGAAAAAAATAGAATTTTAAGGTGCCATAATTAAATTGCACGGTATTACCACTAAGTACTATAAATGTGGACCACCTAGTAAAAAACATGTTACAAAGCAAACTTATCCTAGGCTGAGCTGTAGAGATGGAGATAAGCCATGAAAATTAATGTGAGGTATACTGATGTAAATAGGAACCTTGATAACTATAATGGTTATGTATTAATGTTACTCTATACAGATCATGTCTACTAATATAGTTACATGTGGTCATTTGTGTGTTTTGTATTGCAGGAGTGCATGAAGATCACCACAGCAGAAATAGCAGTAGGAGGCAGAAAGGTGACAGCTCAGTAGGGGCGGCAACACCACTGGTACCATGTCACATCACAGTGATGAAAATGCCATTTATGCTACCTCAGACTCCTTCTGGGAAGTAAGTCGTCTCCTTATACCTAGTTCACGTATGTTGAGATACATATGTTGAAACCCTTGAAAAGGAAGAGAAGTTGCAGTAATTTTAAGTTTAATATAATAACACTTTCTGTGTCTTGTAAATACATCATCTTTCCTTAATTACTGTACCTTAGCAATATTTACTTTATCAAATGTTTGATACAAATGTGTTCTGCAGGTGGGCAACTACAAACGAACAACAAAAAGAATTGAGGATGGAAATAGATTATGTGATGACCTTATGAAATTAGTATCTGAAAGGGCAGAAATTGAAAAAATATATGCGAAGAATCTTAAAGAATGGGCAAAAAAATGGAACAACATCATAGAGAAGGGTAAGTATGTGGTTTGTCATTTCATGATTTTATTGGTATGATTTTACAGCTTCAGAAGGTTTTCAGTGCTACCAGTTGTTTTAAATGATATTAAAGGAATTTACAGTATTTTTATTGTAATAATTAATAATGCATCATCAGGTCCTGAATATGGCACTACTGAGGCAGCATGGAAAGGTGTCTTGATGGAAGCAGAGCAGAGATGTGATCTTCACATGCGTGTCAAAGAAAACCTTATCAATGACGTCCATAGCAATGTCAAACAGTGGCAAAGGGATAATTTTCACAAGGTAAAAAAAAAGTTGATAACTCTATGTTACCTGTCCATTAGTCTCAGCTGTTTATTTAGTAATCAGGTCTCAAAAAGTTGTCTCCAGCTCTAAAGAAATGAAAGGGTTGGATTACACATAATATCCTCCAAATACTGTTGCTCTTTCTGATGGGATTAACCTTATGAGCACATTAAATGAGTACTGACTTTCCTGATATAATAGGTAGTTAGGCCTCGGTGTTTTCGCCCTTACCCATCCTGAACTCCCTCAGGGTTTCCATACACAATTTGCTTATGATTTTATTAATCTGTCTTACAGTTCTCATACTGCTTGTAGATATCTTAAGAATACACTGTGCTGAGTGAGAAAGCAGTTATTGTCTGTCATGTTCATGTATGGAGTTTTAAAACAGTCATGTTCACATCACATCCAAGAGACCCTCTTAGGCATGCCTGTCAATTAGTACCATGTTCACATCACATCCAAGAGACCCTCTTAGGCATTCCTGTCAATTAGTACATAATCCATTAATGCCTGCTTACCATCTACCCAACTTATCCATATATACTTATATATATATAAAAAAAAAAAATATGTCCCTCTTACTCAACCAGGTCTTCTCAATCACCAGTCCTTTATCAGCACACAGCTACCCAAGCTGTTCACCATTTTCTTTCTCAGCACTGGGTACCCCATGTCCATTCCAAATTATACCATCAATTGCCACATTACCCACTCACATTCAAATAACCCATCAGTAATACTTGATCCTTCACATCAAAATTGCAGGCACTCAGACACCTCTTTCCAAAACAGTCACCTCTCTGGTCCCAGAAATTTAAGTAAGATATACTCATTTCCCTTTCTAGAAAATTCACACAAATGAGCTCTCATTGGTTGGCTGGAGGATGACTGAAATTATCACACTGCCACCCCAGCTGCCAATGAGGCTCAGTGCATGGCCCTGAAGTCGTGGAGTGAAACTCATTGTATACATATCCATCTAGAGGCTTTGCTCATTTTGTGTAAATATCCATATGGAAGCATTAATGGGTTGTTAGGTCAGGTTTCTCTCAAGTAACCAATGCTTTGCTGATAAACAGTTCTGGAATCAAAAAAGTTTCTCTCTCTCTGTGTCTGAGGCTTGTTGTCAAGCTTTGAGACAGAATGACAGCAACTACATTGTCCAGCCTTAGAGTTGTTCTAATTGCATTGTTTCTCCAGTATCAATACAGAAAAGAGGTTACTCAAGCCATTAAGTCAGCTGAGACAAAGTTCTTTGTGGATATATTTCCATTCTAAGCTTTGAAGTAATAGAGAAAGCTTTGGAGATAAAACTAGTTTTCAATTTAGTAAATTGTTTGAGAGTATATGAATTAGCCCACTTCTTAAGAAAATTTTTGTGGGAGTATTGATATACATCACACAGAATTAAGGAGACTGAACAGAAAAGTTGAAGCAGGTCTTTCTTGATTAGGAAAAACAGGAGACAGAGAAGTTCCATAGAATCCTGAAGTCCAGTAAAGAAAGAAAGGGATTTCATGTCAAAGAAGTTCCATGGAATCCTAAAGTCCAATAAAGAAAGAAAGAGATTTCATGTCAAAGATAGGCCTCAAGGGAGTCTCAGAGGCTCAGTAGCTCATTGCCAGTTAAGGGAATGTTGAGGTAATAATTGCAGGTGAGGCCAGAAAATGCTTGGATTAAGAGACTGTTTCAAAGGAGACTTGCTTAGTTGTGGATTCTCTCACTCCCATGTCAGCCTTTGACCCTTGTACTAACAAACTGTTTAGCATTTGATAAATGAGAGTGATGCAAAGAGTGATAGGAATTGGACACAACAATATCTTCTTTCTAAAGGCAGAAAGAATTTACCAAAAACTTGGATTCTTGACATCTCAGCTCTGATTAAATTTACCTTTGAAAAAGTAAAACACGTTCTGCCTCAGGAATTGTTTATGATTAGCATAGATCTCCAGGATGCAAATAAGCATATTTCCCTAACTTAAAGGTTTAGGAAATACCTAGGTTTCTTGGTAAAACACATGAAGTTACAACTTTACAGTCATCTCATGAACGTATGAGGTTGAAACTTACAGCCATGCTGTTGGGGCAAAGCCTATTACATTTTCACCCATATAATAAATGCCATAAAATCTCAGTAGGGTTTATTGCCATATAGATATTTTGGCTTATCTAGATGCTCTCCAAGTATTGGGATCTTAAGTAGAAGAATGTTTGTCTCACCAAGATAAAAGCTATTTCTTATTTCAAGTTGTGGGATTTTGTAGTAAAATTAACCCTTGTTAATACCATACCTAAAGATCATTTGGATGTGAACTCAGTGGGGAACACTAAAAGGGGAGATGAGTCATCCTCAAGAAAATATTCAATCCCTGTCTCGGTGTTTTCTGAGATTCAGTCAGTTGAGCTGCCTCATGACAGCAATTGGAGAAAATTACTTTACAGGATACAGTGTCCCTTTAAAAAGGATTAAGATAGAGAAGCATGCTTTTCAGTAACTGTCCCTAATGCAAAGGAATGGGACACATTACACCTTGTTTTGAGATCATCTAGACACAGTAGATCTTTCTTAAAGTTTTGATAAATTCCTCAGAAAAAGGAGGAGATTGCCATTCATTCATAAGGCTCATATATGCAGGCTCATAGGAAAAACAAAGTCAGCTGCACATACATTTACAAGAACTGCTCATACCTTAGAGAATGGAGATAGAATTACCATGTTTTGGACAACACAACAGCAACACAGATTTTGTTACTCCAGGAAAATTGCCATTCTTTTTCTCCTTTAGAGATAACAAAGTAAACTTTCTCCATCAGAGGAGAGGCCCATGTTTCAGCAAGATAACCTCAAGGGACTTGAAACAAGTGGATAAATGCCCACCCTTGGTTGACTTCCCACAGTTGAAGTGGCTCTAGGCAAATAGGCATTTCGATGACTCTTATCCTCAGGACTATCTTCCCAAGTCAGCATGTTCATAACAAAAGTGCATGCTCTACTTCAAGTCTTGATATCACCCTTGAAGAATATTAGAGCACATAGCATAGCTGCTAGAGCTTTACAGAGGCTTAGATGTTATGCATTTGGATTTTTTCTCGTTAGATTACATAAGTTACTTCATAGGCTTTGCATTAGGTGTTACTGAGTACATTAAAGCTTCCATGGCAAAACAGTATTAATCAGCTTGGAAAGCTTTCCAAAATTTTCAGGCTTTATTTTGAGGACTGAATTTCAGAAGAATGACTCTTGGTCATCTCCCTTCCCATTACAAGGATAGGGTAACAAATACTTTTGCTTTTTCCCAAAGCATGCTCTTCAAGAGTCTTTTGCAGTGGAGTTATGCATACCTTTAATCCAAACTTTGATATTTTTGTTTTAGATAATTCCTCATACAACGACTTTGGGGTAGAGCCTTTCAACCCTCAGTCTCATTTGAAAAGTTTTGAAGGTCTTATAGTCTAATGGATTTAATTCACAGCTTTTAGAAGAGCACATTTTGTACATTTACTTGACTCACAGGATTATCCTTGACTCAGAAAAACATTTTATTAAAGTCTTCAAAGTATTTTCGTTACGACTCATTGCATTGTTTCCAAATGCTAAAGTATCTCGCTCCTTTTACCTCATCATTAGTCAGTCCCAAAACATTACCCCTCTCTTACAGTAGAGTACCATATTGACCATTGTCAACCTTATTCAAATGTACTCTTTGCCATTCTTTTATATTGATACTTATTTTCATCATGAACACCAATTCATTATTTTTTATACATAATTGCTGTTGCAAGCTCCTAGTGGAGTAAAGTGATCTTACAGGCTTCATGATCTTACTCATCCTTTAAGTGAAAGTTCTTCTCTTTCACACAGAATCATCTAACCTTCCTGTCTTTATATATATACATTTTTTTTCCTATATTACCATTTCATGCTCTTTTGAGATTTTGTGACTTGAGCCATCTTTCAACAATATTATTTCATTACCCTTTTTCCTGTGTCAGCCACTAACCCCCCCCCCTTCTCTCTCTCTCTCTCTCTCTCTCTCTCTCTCCAGTCACAGACAAAAGTCCACATCAAGGCTGAGCCCTAATTGAAATAGAGAGAATTAAGAATCGGGAAAAAAATACAGGGAAAGTATTTACGAATTTTTAAGAAAGTGAAAGACCTTTCTCTTGATAACACTAAATATTTTGAAGGAATGAGCTCATCATTTGTCCTTGAAACTTCTCACACCTCCAATTGTGATTTTGTGTATCTATAGGCAGAGCTGAGTGGGCAAGAGAGTGAATCTTCTTTTCTGTTTTGTAATCTTTTCCTCATGGCCTTTTGCTTGATATGTGTCTTTGTTGCTACTAACTCATAACACTATTAAACACTGCACATTTTACTTCAGTGTAGAGTACTACCATTGTTGTATAAATTCATTATGTTTCACTTATGATTTATTTTGGAAGCAAATGCTCTGCACTCATCTGTCATTTTATATGAGTTATCTCAAACTAATTGAGGTATCAAAATTTTTTATAGTATATTGATTTTGTTTATTATACTTTTCAGTCTATGATGGGACAACTAAAGGAAAAAAAAGATATTGAAGACATGTTCAAAAAAGCACAGAAACCTTGGGCTAAGCTATTAGAAAAGGTAAACAAGAGTCGAGCTGACTATCACAATGCCTGCAAGAGTGAACGATCAGCACAGAATCAGGAAAGGAATGCTGGAGGAGATTCTTCACTCTCCCCAGACCAGGTAAAGTCATGATTTTAAGTCCTTTGAAGCACTTCTTTTCATTTATGTTAATTTCAGTTTTCAAGAGCATGATTAAGGTGCCAAGTTGTTTTACAATGATTTGTTCACCTTTAGAAATAGGTATGGCAAATTACCGTGATTTGTTATATTTTTACTTTCTTTAGATTAGTATTTGAAAGAATCTTTATGCAATACTCAGGCATATATTTACTTTTTGTATCTGCATGTAGATGACACACCTGCTGCCTTTGGTCAGTTTTCATTTTATCTTTAGTTGTTGATATGGCCGTAAAAATTCTCTGGCCATACAAATGAAGTTAATATTCAATATCACATTTTGAATTCATATTTTTTCTGATTATTTGATTTTGTACTTTCAATCATAATTTTGGATGTTACATCTGTAGAGATGCATGATAATTTCTTGTATTTATATTGTTACATATGTTTGAGTGAGGGTAGAAGTGCTTCCAAGTGGGAGTATACATATTTTAACTGAAATTACATCTAGTCTAGATATCAGATTGAAAATAAGAAGATTCACACATGAAAGTATTCACAACTTTTTACTTTATATTATAAAAAAGTTATGGTATGACAACAGCATCTTATAGCTTGATGAGTTTAGAATACCAATGTAAACCTCTTTCATGACAAAGCTACTTGCCTGTAAACAAGCACTACTGAACTAAGATAAAATTATCGTGCATTTAGCTTTTGTTTTATCAGTGATTCATTGATAGGTTGATCATATATTGATTTTTCCTGTAGTATAGTATAAGTGCATTGTTGCAATTAAATGTTTCTCTCCCAGTTATAGAATGAATGTATTATCTGAAATAAAAAGTATATCAGGCACTTAATTCATAACATGTAAATAAATTTATTCACAGGTTGAGCACAGTACGTAGGAATATTAGATAGGAGCATTAGGTAGAATTAGTAGGAGGGAATATTAGATGGGAGTGTTGGGTAAGAGTAATAGGTTAGAACATTAGGTAGACACATCAGGTAACAGTAGTCAGTAGGAACATTACATAGTAGCCTCTGAAAACACAGCTAGAGTTGCCTTCTGCCTGTTCCCTGTTTGGGTGAGGCACTAAAGGCTGAAAAGTGGCTCTGGAGTTCACTTGTTCATATAAAGAGAACCAGCATCAGAGATATAGATGGACAGGCGATCGCATATTAATGTTTCGAGTGATGTAGGTTGTAGTTAGTAAGCAGCCACCGACCAGAATGGTATATTACCAGAATTAACTGCTTGGGTATCGGGAAGGGTAGTGACGGCTAGATAGTGAGTAAATACTTCACTGGTTGTCAAGTTGCACTCCTGTGACCCAAGTAGCTGTCTTTTCTTTCTGCCTTTCCTTCACATGAACTGCTGGCATTCCTTCTACAAACATGCAATGCCTCCTTGTCACACATAACACTTCCCAACATGTAGCTTACACAGTACATTCTTTGTAACTATATTTTCTTTTGCCTTTTGGCAAAGTTGTAGGAGCACTTGATATAAGTAGTAGGTAGAACAGTAGGCAGCAGCATAAGGTAGAAGTAGTTGTAAGAAACTTTAGACTGGAGCATTAGGTAGAAGTAGTAGGTTGGAACATTAAACAGAAACATTAGGTAGAAGTAGGCTGTGGGAAAATTAGGTAGGAGCCTTTGGAAACACTATGCTCGAGTTGCCCTCTGCCAGTGTCCTGTTAAGGGTGAGGCACTAAAGGCTAAGAAGTGGCATTGGAGTTTACCAATTATGGCAACATTTTTGCCATGGTCATCCCCTTGAGGGAGTTCCTGAAGGAAATGGGTGTCAGAGATATAGACTGATTGATAGAATAGTAATTTACCTAATTGATTAGGCTGTTGAATGATAGAATAGTAGTTTACCTAGTTGATTAGGCTGTTGAATTACCAATATTACAGTTATGGTGATTCATGACACAACTCCTTATGTGGGTCAAGAGCTAAAAGGTGATTGGCTGAGGTAGAAGTGATGTAGACATGGGCAGGAAAATTAAAACATTAATTGATGCTACCTAATGTTTCATAAAAGAAATGTCAGTTGATGGCATTAGTTGTGTAAGCATTAAAGAGTGCTGTAACAGATGTTACAACAGAGATGTCAGTTGTAGTTATAGATTTAAAAAGAAAGGAATAGCATGCTGGATTGAAAATTGGTTGAGGAGTAAAGGTTTTGGGAGAAGCTAAATCTTCCAGAATAGGGGGATAAATGGAGTGCAAAGATTTTACGAAATAAGTACTTGGATAGAAAAATGAAATACTTGATGCATGTGAATTAAAGGAAAGCAAGTGCAGACTTCAGATAAAGATAGAATAAAGATATACAGGAAAAAAGATAACCTTTGTTTGAAAAAGGCAAATAGATTTTTATGTAATAAAATCATGAGTAGAGAATTTAAAAGTTATTGTACATGAATAAATGGAAGGTGAATGCAGACATCAGATGAAGAGTGAGTAATAGTATACAGAAAAAACAGAAATTCTGAAAGAGGTGAAGAGATACAGAAGGGAGGTTTGTATGAGGAGTTAGAGTTCAATACACAAATCTAATAAACTGCTGGTAATAAAGGATGAAGTTTGTAAGAAATGGAGGGAGTACTTCAAAGAAGAACTGATTTGAGAAGTTCATGAAAGAGATGTCTGTTGTTACACCAAGATTAAGGGTAAGGAAGGAAAGGAATTAGTATAAAGAAGTGGAAGATGTTACAAAGGAAGTGGAAGAAGCAAGAATACACCAGAAGAATTATAAAGCCAAGGGTACATACATCAAGGATGAGTTAGATGGCAAAGAAATGTGTTAATGATGTTACCTAAATTTCAGAAGTGTATATGGAAACATGTTAAGTGGTAGTGTGCTTAGCCCTTTATTGCTTCAGGCAAATATTTATGTGACCTGGAAAATGCCTTTAGGCGGGTATTTACTTATGAGTTTTGCATCATAATTTCAAGGCTGTGTACTGAGCTTGGATGGTGGCTGAGGTGGCAGTAAGTGATTATTTCTCCTCAAAATATCATTCTTCATCTATATCATTGAGAGCACATTTGTGTGAGTTTTTTTAGAATGATATTGGTCGGCTTGTAGCTTGATATGGAGAACAGGCAGAAGATGATTTTGAATTATTTGACAATGATGATCTGTCTTCGGATAGTGTGGAGAGTGATTTTATGGACGCTGACTCTTTCAATATCATAAGATGAATGAGATGAGATAGGAAGAGGTTGTTTAGCAAAAATGGAGGCAGTATTGCCAGTACCTGCCTGACCTTGACAGCAGTAAGTGTGTCTGGTGCAGCTGGTAGTTTTATGAACTTTTTGTATTTGCTGTTGTAAGATTAACAGTAAATGGCACTGATTATAACAAGGAAAAAAATTATTATGTAAGATAAAACATGATGATAACCACTTATCAATATTTCATTATAGATAGAATAAACAGTAAAGCAACTCACTTGACATGTCTTACTCTCTCTCTGTATTGCACAATGTGCTGAAGTATTTTTTTTCATAATTATATGAATATATATATTAAAATTTTGAGGTTAAATACTTTTTTAAACAACATGGGAAATGTGAATTTGGGAGTAGAGAAGGTTAACTTAGTGGGACATTAAGGGGCTAATGACAGGATGAAAGCAGTAAATACTCATTTGTATAAAGGTGAAGTGGGTGAAAATATAAAATTATTGCAAGAATAATAAAGGAAAGGGGCTAATGACAGGATGAAAGCAGTAAATACTCATTTGTATAAAGGTGAAGTGGGTGAAAATATAAGATTATTGCAAGAATAATAAAGGAACAAGTCTTAATAGGTTAGCTATGAAATAAATGTGGGAAGACATTAAGGTTGTGTAATGTCATCATGGTAATTTTATGTATTTATGGATCAGATATTACTTCAGTTGGGAATGAGGTGGAATTGTGCACTTCTCAACTGTAGTGGAACAAAATGGAAGTTACCCTAGGTGAATGCACTTGATACTGTTTTGTTAGGTACGTTAGAGGAGAGATTGGAAAGGGTAGTTTTTTCCTTTGATGATAATTGTAGGAAGAGAATGGTAAAAGTACATGTGAATAGAAGTAAGGTTTTAGTCTTTGAAAAAGATGAGTTTTCACATTGTAATATTAGTTTGGATGAGGAGGAATTGAAAGCATTGGAGGAGGTCATATATCTCTGAGTGAAGTTCAGCAAGAATGGCAGTGGAATGGCTAAAGTGGAGAATAGTCGTATGAGAAAGGAAATTGAATGTGCACTGAAGGTTATGGTGAATAGAATTGTAGTGTGTTCAAGAGTCTTGCTTAAGAAATTGATTTTCCTAACTTTGATAAACTGATGTGAAATTCAAGTTTATGTAGGTTAGGGTGAAAGAAAATAAGAGCAGTATAGGTGGATGAATTAGGTTATATAGATCACATTTTAGAGGGTACATAAAATCAAATAAGGTTATAAAAATATGTGAAGAAATTGGAAAGGGACATAAATAAAACTCCTATAACATGATACGATCATTTAGATTGCATTCCTGATGATAAGTTAGATGAGAAGATACACATTAGTATGACTGGAGTGTAAGGAGAAGAGGTAGACCTAGGAAGAGATAGAAAATACTTTTAGAAGAATTGATTAGTTAGGGTAGGAATATTTCAGATGTTGGAGAAATGATGTTTGATTGTAATTTGTTGTAATTTGACAAATGAACTGTGTATGACAAATGAACTGTGTATGCAAAGTGAAAAATAAGAAGCCCCTATGGAAGTTCATGTTTCAATTTAACAAACTGGACAAGTTTTACTTTAGGATAGGTGTGAATAAAGTACAAGATTCTGTGCACGATTCATTCCATGCAACTGGGAATGGCATTAAGGCAAATAGATTGAACCCTCACAGAATGAACTGATTCTTTTCCTAAACTAATAATGTACTGTTTGTCTCAAATTTTAGTTGTTCAAGTAATTTGCATCTGTATCCTTCATAGGTAGTACTTACATACAAAAAGATTATTTATGAATTATTAAAAACTATATCAATGTTCATTTTCATTGATTACTTGGTATGAATCTCTTGAGCAAGATTTAAACATCTAATGATCTTTATAAACTTGGTGAGTATATATTAGTAACTGCAAAAGCTATTCTCATTACATCATTAGCGTGAGATTCTTACTCTCTATGCCAAGCAAATATAGCAGTAACCTCTTACTTTCTGCAACATGGGGTTCAAGATATAAAGCCATTATTCAAAAATGAAAAAGTTTCCAACCTCTGAGTGGCTTGCACATTACTAAAAAGCCCTTATCATATTATTTCCAGTGTGCATATTGTGGGTTGTGATTATTAAACATTTTGGTGTAATAAGGCCAAGTTATTATTCTACATTGACCCTCAGGCTAATGATATAGAAACGTACAAATAAGTTAGAATTGCCTCATAAAAGTTCCAAAGCAGGACAGTTATTTACATCAGAAGTATAGGTTCATTATTGGACTTATAATAGGAACTAAATAAGTATGAATAGATATGATTTAGGATTAATATCTTATACTTAATAACCTTGTTTTGCTTAGTGATTAAGATGTCCAATCTGAAAGTTGCTGACTTAAGCAGCCACTGCTTGAGCTTTGCATTCTTCACTTGTTGGTATTAAAGGAGGAATAACTACTAGGTATATGGTACTCGGCAAGTTGGCATTTGATTAGTCAGTCTTAGACATATGACCCTTGAACTGAGAGTTCCTGGCAGCCAGTGTCATTAGGGAGGGGCAGGCACTTTTGAGTTTGTAGTTTGGCTTTCATTTGATGAGTGTCCAGGTGTCTCTCTCATTATGTGGCAAAGGTATTTATGTTTATATATCCTACTTATCTTGATTTAAAAATGAATTTATATAAGTTTCATATTTTAAACTGATTTTTGATGGTACTCTAAATTTACTTTCACATGTTATCTTTGTATTTGTTTCCTCTGTGTTTTTGTTTCAGGAACATAAGAAAAACAACATAATAATTATGGTAGGCCTTAAAATGGAGCTTCTCCTAGTGAGTTCGTTCTGACCCCTTAGTCCTTGTCATATTGACTGATATTACCACTGGCTTGTCACAAAAACATGTTAGTGAATAAATCCATAACAAGATGCTGTTGATTGTAAAATAGATCACAAAATGTATCTCCACTTTGCCACTTTAACCCTCTGAATCTAATGATTGTTGTGGGTAAAGATGCCTGTGCATGATCATGAAACAAATGATAATTTGTGTTTTGTTTTGTGCATCATCCTGCTTATACTTGCATGATTTTTTTTTTTTTTTTTTTTTTTTTTTTTTTTTTTTTTTTTTTTTTTTTTTTTTTTTTTTTTTTTTTTTTTTT
>JAYMFT010140412.1:0-12836 GCA_038088735.1 Panulirus argus
ATATATATATATATATATATATATATATATATATATATATATATATATATATATATATATATATATAGTTTGCTTTACAATTGTTGTTTTATATACTTTAACATTATGTTTGCAGAAGGCGTGGGTGCGTACATATAGTCCTGTTGGTCTTCCAGTATACAGTTCTCCAACATGGTGGTCAAAATTAACAGAAAGCTACTTCCCATCAAAATGCACTACTTCTTCAAACAAGGAGGTAATTTTTTGTAAAAACAAGTGTGAATAAAGGGGCAAATGGCTTGAGGGTATATATCCCGTCAGGAAATCGAAGTCGTTTATTTTAGTTTTGTAAAACTAACAGTTAACGATATTGTTTAGCTTCGAAGCTCTAAAAGTGCGAAAACCTGGCTGTGTAGTTCCTAAGGATTCGATATTAGTTCCGCTGCTGTTCCCAGTATATCAAAGCCATTTGCCCAAGGTTATAAAATTAGGGTAATTCTTTTTTATATATTTAAAGTAGCAGTCGTTTCCGGTTTTATGAGTCTGTGCAAAACTTAGGTAAAGGATGCTTTAGTTTGAACTTTTTACTTTTTTGTGAACTTGAATGCATGTTCGAGTATGATTTTTGTGTAAAATTCATGCGTGAAGTCTTAGTATGGCTTAAAGTTGCTGTGTGGCCTCAGTTTTAACCTTAGGCTTAGAAATAATGATCAGAAAGATTCTCACTATTTCAGACTTGGCACAGGTTATGAAAGATTTGCCCTGTGAGGTCAGTTGATGCAAGGCTCTTAATGGTATAGATGGAATTGAGAATGACCTTTTTAAACAAATTAGTGGTTTGGTAACTTTTTTGTGTGAAACAGCGTTGAAAGTCTGCACTCTTTAGTGTAAGCATTTTTAGGTGCTCAAGCTTTATTACACAGCTCCTCTGTGGTTTTATTTTTCAATTGTAAACCAAATGATCTGAATGAAAAGTATAATGTTTATTCCATCCAGACTTGCCAATCATTTTAATGGAATGATATGCTTCAATTCTGATGCATCAGCTGTGTGCACACCGCGTGTACATTTACGTTTGGCAATCAACATTAAGGTGATCACCCATACTTCTTGATAATGAAAACTGGAGAGGTAGCCCGATCCAACTGTAAGATTTCAGAATATCATATTTTTAATGCAATTTGGTGAAGAGACTTTGCTTTTAATTTATAAAAGCGTGTAGAATTGTTTTGTAATATTGAAGGGTTTTGATCTCCAGAGAAGGAATCTTGCTACTTTTGACTGACGCGGTGGGTGGTCCGTTGATAGTAAACTCTAAGGGTCTTCCTTCCACAGGCATTGCGTTCTTCCCCTTCCTGCCGGCGCTGGTCCGACAGAGGGGCATATCTACAGGAGGGGTCGGACTCATCTGGACTGTGTCGCCCCTGGCAAGCCTCACCTCCAGCATGGTGGTGGGCACGGCGGCCGACACCTTCAGGATCCACAGGGCGCTCTTCCTGGCGGGGGTCAGCGTCCTCACGGCTTCCGTCGTCACCTTCTTCCTCCTCCCGGGCGTGCCCAAGGCTCCGGGCGCCGAGATCACCCTGTCGCTCCGGTGTCCCTACAATAACAACAACAACAGCCGGACGCTGGTCATGTGTCACAACGCGTCTGCGGGTCGCAGTGGCTTCGATCTTCCATCTCCTAAGGAGAGGAGGAGTCCCGACGATGCGCCGGGCGGAAACGGAAATGTTAAGGAAGCCGCAGCAAGATGCACTTTGCAATGCAACGTCAAAGAAATTAGAGACTCAGCCAGTGCCCTTGCTGGTGAGAGTTTGGGATTCGTCTCCAACCTGACTCTTGATTTGAGCCCTGATACCTCACCATACAGTGTTGATGATGATGGTAACTGCACGTTTATCACCAACGCTAACTCTTCATCGTCGCCCCAAGCTTACAACATCACTTGTGGAGTAGAATACGATGCGTCTTGCGCGTATCACTGTCGCATCCACGGCGGTAGTGCTTGGAATGAAGTCTCCCTGAGAGAACTGACGGGTTCCGTGGAGTTCTGGCTGATGTTCCTATCTTGTCTGTTCCTGTATGCCGGGGCCAGCGCCACGGATGCTATGGCAGACACAGTCTGCTTCTTCCTGCTGGAGGAGGACCGACACAAGTACGGCCACCAGCGTGTGTGGGGCAACGTCGCCTGGGGAGTCGTCGGGGTCGTCAGCGGAGCCCTGGTGGATCTCTTCTCCGAGGGGCAGTCCCACGCCAACTTCACGCCGGCCCTGGTGCTGTGCAGCGCCTTCCTCTTCTTTGGTCTCCTCGTCTCGTCGAGGATCAAGTTCAGCCTACCCACGAAGGAGAAGCGGAAGGCCAAAAACATCGGGAAGATCATGTGTTCCAGTACGATGATCGTCTTCCTGGTAAAGTTGCTTTCTGATCATAACTCGATTTTCGTTTTATGATGTGTCAGTAAAGTTCTCCTGAATACAGTTTGATATTTTCATAGCGATGATCTTAGCATGAACAAGAAGCTGTAATTACTTGACTGTGACATAAATAGGGGCATATTCACTTAGGCCCCGGTTTTGTTAGAACTTGCAGTATATATCTTGCAGAATACGTTTGTGTATACATGTTTTCAAGATTTCCAACATCCCTTGATCATGACGACATGACCTTTGAGCATGATGGTCCGACCCACACTCATGACTGCCTGGCTGGTCAGAGGTCACGCTGTCGTGAGAGTTGCGCCATCGTGTGTGATCAAAGGGTCGTCATACTGTCGCAGTCGAGGTTTGCAACGTCGCTCCCCCGAGGAGTTAAAAAAAAAATGAACACGTGATCCTCCCCCACACAGTCGACTGTGGTCGTAGTTGGCGCTGCCATGGGGGTTACCTGGACGTACCTGTTCATCGTGGCCGAGGACGTGGCCCTGGTCTGGGACCCGGATTTCCCACACGTGAAACTCCTGCAGGGACTCATGGTGGCAAGCACCACCTTCCTGGGCGAAGTCCCTTTCATGGTGCTCTCGGGTGAGTGAAGAATCATGAACGTAATATTTTTTTGAGGGGGATGATTATCATTTAATGTCGCGAGGTAAGGTAATGTGTAAGTTATGTTTCTCCTTGGTCTCCTGAGTTGTCTGTCTGTGTGTGTGTGTCTTTTTCCTAAAAGTTGGCCCTGTGGCATGAACTGTATATAGGGACACCAGCCACATATGGGTTGGCAGTTAGAGTGCCTCTCTTTTTTTCCATCCACGGGAAGCAAAGCTGTGACATTATCTACCTTATCTTGTCCCCTCTTCCTTAAATCTTTCAAATTTAAAGACTTCCTTCTGCAAGCACCTAATGAGTTCAGATTGATCCCCATTTCCCCCTTTTTATATTAATAAATTCTTCATTCAACCTTCTCAGTTGACGTGGCTATGGTATGGGGCGTACTTTTGTCGCCCTTGCCAAGATGACTTGAAACAGAATGAAGCTAATGCATAAAGCCACAAGCAACTGCAGGTACCTCTTTGTGTATTGCTTTTTTTAATGAACTTCATAGCTGAGGTTATAATTCAGGCATGGCTTAACGTTTTACACCACACCAATGTTTAAAGGCAGTAACCCGGGCTTAGACAGGTAAGGCAGTAGTCTTACTTTTCGTAGAGTTGTTAGCCAGTTTCCAGGTCCTCAGAATAGCGCATTTTGCTCTTTGACTCTCTTTCTCTCTCTCCTGTTTAGCGTACATCATCAAGAAGCTGGGTAACATCCTGACGTTCGTTATGTCGCTGATCGTGTTCTCCCTGCGTTACTTCCTCATCTCGTGGGTCACCAATCCTTGGTTCTTCCTGCCCATCACCCTCCTCCATGGACTGTCGTTCGGGGTTTTCTTCCCCAACATGACCACCTACGCCAGCCTGATGGCTCCCAAAGGCTGCCAAGCCACGTTGCAGGGGATTCTCAAGGCCACCTTCACAGCAGGTATGGATGTGTGCTCTGCCTCCGTTCAGTGTGCTTTGTCTTACTGCGTTGCCTACCACAGTTTTCTCAAGAGGAACTTTTCAACAGCAGTTATCGTTAGTTGTTGTGATTCAACTGAATGGATGATCAATTGATGAGGCGAATGATAACACTAATGAGACATGATTATTAGCCGTCCTGATTGGTGATAATATAAGTAGCAATTTATCTAGTGTCTGCACACACAAAACAGTGATTCATTCTGAGAACTGGAAATAAAAGTATGTGCACACTGCATACATTAGAGACTTTTTTTTTTTAGGCCTCACTGAAAATAACTGGACATCCGCGACTTGAAAGGTACAGTTGTACAACTCAGGATGTATCCTGAAAGGTAGTGTACATTCTAGAGAGTGTATACCTCTCAGACTGGATGTGTCATGAAAGGAACTCTTTATATATCGAAACTGTAACTGGAAGGATTTGACGTCCAAGTATTGAAAGTAATTTGGTATTTGTCTGAAGGGAACTTTGTGTCCGTCTCTGGTTATCCCCGTGGCAAAAATGATCATCGACAGAGTTTGAGGCCCATGAGTTTCTATAGTTGTAGGCACCTGGTCCCATACCCCACCCTCCTCCACAGGTAGACCACGTTGCTCTAGATGGGATGTCTTTTTTTGTCTATGTTTATGTACAAGCCCAAACAAAATTCTTCTTCCCCTGATCTTTCCTATCAGTACCCTATGGTACTGCTTGAACAGATGATTAGACGGACCTGGTAGAGACCAAGAAACCACTTTAAGGTCTCAGGTTCATTCAGTACCTTTGTTGGAGTCTGCTTTTCGTCGAGGCCTCTTGAAGCAAAATCCAGGCAGTGTCATGATAATGTTTCTTTAGGTTAAGATGGGCTGGCTCTTCCACTACATGCTCATAAAGCTTCCCAGAGCCTTCCGTAGGGTGGGATCCCCCTGCATGCACACGTTTTGCTCGGCTGATGTGAACTTGCTTCACTTTAGTGTCCCTCTGAACTCTCCATATTGCCTACAGGTGGGGAGACATACTCAGTACCCTGCAAGGCTCCTCCAGCAATCCCAGTCTCTTAAAAATGTCACAGCCAGCGCTCATGAACCCCACAAAGTTCTGCACACACACGTTCAACAAAACTTCTACAGGCAGGTCTTAAATGTTCCACTGCGCCGAGGTGGATTCCTGTACATAATCAGTTTTCCATGACAGGTCTGTCTGTGGGAGGGCTGGTGGGCGGCCTGCTCTTCCAGGCGGCTGGGGGTTCGAAGACCTTCCAGTACATGAGTCATTTCATCACCGTCTACACACTGTTCTTCGTCACTGTCCAGCTCCTCATCCACAGGCGAGACCCAAGGGATTTCCAAGGTAAGGAAAGATTATATAGTTCGTGTGAATGTCTACTGGAGCCTTTTTTTTTTTTATGTGCACCTCAGGCTGGTTGTCCTGTCCCATATATACTTAAGTCCCCCATGCTCTCGAGATTGTACTCTTTTCATTGTCTGGATACAAACACTTCAGCATTTACTGATACTGTTTACTAGTTTTTAAGACAGGGCAGCCTGGCCGAGCTTTGCCCAGGCGTTCCGGCATCCTTTGATGATTAATGTTGACTTAAAAGTTTTATTTATTACAAAGACTCCTTTCTTGGTCTTCTCAGCCGTTGACCAGGAAGAGAACCCTGCCTCGGGGAAGACCGATTCGGACCCAGCGCCACACCCGTGCGACGCCGAAAATCAACAAACCACAGCCGACCTCTAGAGTGGATCCGGAACACAACGAAAGTGTTGCCAATGCTTTATTACGCACTGGAAAAATTCTGCCGGAGTAACTGTCTTGGAGGTAGTACAGTATCTCCCACGTTGATTGTGGTGGTTTCACTGTTATATTTGTAATGAGACTGTTCATTGGCTCGCAAGAGCTCGCGTGAATCCACCGGTAAGATTTTAAGGGCTTTCCTGTCCAAATCGGAAGTGTACAAGTAGTTTTTATGCATTCTCTAGGTAAGTTTTGCAATATTCGCCACAATGTTAGGTGAATGATGGTAGATTTATTACCTGTACCCAAGTAAGATTATATTTTTACGAAGTTCTGACACCATTTTCATTCGTAAGTTAGAGTGATTCATGAGAATTCCCGAGTTAGGGAAGTCGACAGTGGTTTTTCCTGATATATCTTCAGTGCTCCAGCAGACAAGTACGTGCATATGACGAAGTCAGTGTGTCTTAGATAGGATACTCTCTTTTTAAGACTTGTATAGTATAAGGGACGTATGACAAATTTCATATGCCGAAATTCAAATTCCTCCATCTTGTTTATATATATATATATATATATATATATATATATATATATATATATATATATATATATATATATATATCCTTGATCGCCATTTCCCGCGTTAGCGAGGTAGGTCCAGGAACAGACGAAGAGAGGCCACATCCGCTCACACTTAAGTCTTCAGCTGTCATGTGTAATGCACCGAAACCACAGCTCCCTATCCACATCCAGGCCCCACAGACTCCTCCATACGTTTAGTAACTCGCGCCACATTTTCATCATCGCGTGATGTCTGGTGTGTATGACGGGTGGCGTACGACCAGTGGGTTAGCGACGAAACGTTTTTGTCGACAAATTATTTTATCTTAAGCTTTGCAGATATGTTGAGTTAGTTTTTTTTCTATATCATTATTATTATCATTATTGGTTTATAAGTTTCTTGTTATTACTGGCCAAACTGCCTTGGCTCGCTTCGCTGGTAAATGAAGAAACCCATGATAATTGTTAGAGAATGGGTCAGTTGGGTGTAACAATAAAATATGAATAGTGCCCCCGTTTTCTCTTCGCCAACTTAGCCATAAGTCGTTCGTTCTACTTAAACATCAGAAAAAAAAGACGCATATTATCACATTACATCTTGGCACTTAAATAATCTCAAACTGTTCCGCAGAAGGTTTGACACTGAAATGTGATACAATTTTTCCATGCCACAAAACGTCCACTGATAGGTTATTATTATAGTTTTTATTCCATAGTATCATAACTAGTATTAGCTTGAACCTTTGTTGGTTGATTTCCCAAAGTATCGTAATTAATATTGTCTCTATTGGGCTTTGAACCTTGGTTTGATGATTATGAGGGTTTCCTCAAAAAAGGACATCATTACTACACCATCATCTTCACTACGTCCTAACCCTCATTTTCAGTAGCATATCCTAATTACAGTGTTCGCTTCAGCCCCCATCATTACTATACCATTATCTTCATTACGTATTCATTTTTACTGCACTCGTATTCTATTCACCATCTTCATAACCTCATTATCATCACTACCTCCTTATCTTCACTACATCCTATCTTCAAAACACCCCCTGTCTTTGAGCTAGTCTCCTTAGACCGTCATCTTTACAGAAGAAACGGGAGCCAAGCGAGTATTTCTTTTCTTCAGGCTGTCATTTGTTCTTGTTGCTACCTCGTTGAGGCGAGAAACGGCCAACAGGTATGATGTGATAATTACCGTTACTAAGTGTCATTTGATAATATGTATCTTGTTTCCGTCGTACGTAAAGAAGAATCATTATTGGGCATAAGGTCCAATGGCTGTACTCAGGTAATTTGGAGAGTAGAGGATTATCATCCTCCTGTTTGACCACTTTCAGGTGATTTGTATGTTCTTAGGATCCACAAATGTGAGGTCACCTCCACCACAAATGTACAAATGTAAAGTCTAAATAATGATGAAAATGTATGTGAAAGATCGTATTTACTTGGTTATTTGGGAATTAGACCTGTCGACTGGCAAGGTCATTTAAGGCTGACGATGTTGCATTATAAAAACTACCAATAAAAAAAAACGAACCCTTTTTTTTTGTGTATAGAAGACACAAACCGGGCATCAGCCTTCAATACTTAAACGTTGTCACTGCATGTATGGATGATGGTCCCTGAGTTATGTTAGTTTCAGAAATCCTTTCATGGGGTTCTTACATTATTATTATTATTATTATTTAGGCTGCGCTCCACGCGGGAGCGTAGGAAGGTGGTGTGTCCCTCTGGGGCGACAATGTCGACAGGGCTTTTGTACGTGACTTCTCCCTGGTTATGTGTCGGGGGTCACCAAATTCTGGGACGTGTTCACAGAAAGCCCAGACCGTGAGCATGGTAGACCAGGAATACGTATGGCGCGGAAGCATTGCGCCATTTTTGGGTAATCCCAGGAAGTAGATATGATAGAAACGTATGGGTGCGGCAGCAGACTCAGCCTCGGTCACCTCTTGGCTCGAGCTGTTAAAATCGTTCTAAAACGTACCGGGCTTCAATGTTGTACCATGTCGCGTCAAGGCTTAGGCTGGATAGATCTGTTATGTATCACTGCTGGGTGGGAATTACACCAGTACTTCGGCGTAACAATTATGGGTCAAGTCTACAGGTAAAGAAATAGCATAAACCGACTTGACATACGGTGGATCCCTCACTATGTCAAGTGTGAAGCCATATGATGTAACAGTTGTGTACCAGGTACTATGATTTAATTCATATTAAATGACTGTTTATCTCAAGGTCAAGAGCAATACGTTTATAGCGTAATATGGCAACTGTCCTCAGACTCTCGCCCGAGAGGAGGTGCCATAATCTCTTCAGGCGTCGTGCTGAGCAGTCGATACCCGGCAGGCTGAAGGTATTTCTCGAGTTTTGGTGTTAATACACATGACAGTTGGCTTACGATGGTTAAGGAGGAAAGTATTTTGGTGGTGGTCCTTGTGTGCCTCTAAAGGTCGATGTGCAGAGTGCAGTGAATGCTAGATAGTGAATACATTTCCGAAAATCTTTCTTAAAGGTGCTTACAGTTTTGATAGAAAACGGATACACGAGATGGTTAACTGTGAAGTTATTGTTTTTGAAAAAAGTAAACGATGTAATAGATGGCTTGCAGGTAAGTAATGGTTAATTTTTACAGTTTAAAGGACTCCAATAACAGCAAGTATCATATGAAAGACGTCCAAAAAATATTTTTTCCATATAAAAGAAATAAAAGCTGAAGTCATTTCAGTTCAGTTTCAGTGCTTTATTCCTTGAATTTAATGTTGAAATACGTGGTGAGTTAGACTCATGAAAGAAGCCCTTTAAGTCGTATCGCGCATTATTTAAAGATAACCCAGCGTCGTATAGAAATAAATTACGAATCTCACGGTACGACACGTATGTGCTGAACGTATAATACGTATTGGTAAGGATAACGGGAAGGAAGACCCTTGCTTCCAAATTGGAATAAAGTGCAGACAGTTTAACCTGAAGTGTTTTATATAAAGACTAAAACATGAATTAACGGTGATTGTTATACGTTGTAGAAACACGAACCATGGACATGTGAGATACGGAGGGATTTTTGCGGATTTCCTGTGCACAGAAACCTATAGACACGGTGTGATAGTTTGTCACAACGTGATAGCTGAATCAGAATTAAGAGTTCTCATCTCCTGCTGCTTGCTAAGTTCCTGACTTAATTCTTCGATAGAGACTGGAAGTTTGACTTTACCTACAAGGTGCTTCTAAATATGGATGAATAATGGGAATGCTATTGTAAAGTTTAGATGCTTATTTGGAGCAGAGAGAGAAGAGAGGGAGACAGGAAAAATTAAAAGCTGCATTACAATTGATGTTATTACCAGTTGGTGTTAAGATTATTATTTTTTTATCCGTAGGACATACGTATCTTCCTATTGATGAATTGTCACGAAATCCATATTATTGGCGTCTCTTTTGCTGTAAGCCGTGAAGATTTAAATGAGACTTTGACAAAGTCCAGATTAATTTGATCAGTACAGTTAAGTCTAAAGTGTTGGTTGGACCGCTAGGTTTTATTAAACTTTGTTTTGCAAAGTAAATCTAATCTAAGTCGTTTCTTGTGTTTGTACATGAGTGGTGTCGTCAGTATTTTGTTCCTAGAAAATCTTGTCACTCGTTGTTTGCCAAGAGGAATATAACTGTGGTTACTTTTGCTGGTAGTCAGCGGCTCTGCATCCCTTAATTATCCTAAAAGCGGTAGCGTTCAAGGGTTGCACAGGTCTCTACTTTAGGCGTATTGCTGTTGCTAGTTTATAACGACTGGGGAGGAAGTTGTACACTCCCGGGCCCCCATCTCTGGAGTATTATCTCCTCTGTCATATGAACTCTAAACATCTTTACACGCTCTGTGATGGACATTCCGTTTTAGAACTGGTAATATTTATCTCTGGGCTAGAACGATTTAAGAGTTTAAGCTTCCTGTGTAAATGTCTGGATATTTTCAATTTGGAATGTAGAGTGTTGTTTATGAGCCCATGTGTTTTTTGTTTATTTTTTTCCAAAGAGGTGCTCTTGACTCCCTAAACACACCGGCATTGACCCTTGAGCATAACGCCTTTGGTATGATGGCCTGGCCTTTGACCTTACCCCTTGATGGTCGTACCGTCGGGACTTAAGCACTTGTGCATTGATTTACACGAAATTAATCACATAAAGGCCCCGGATGATTCGTCCCAGTCGGCGTGACTCGAGATTTCCCCAGCGATGAGTTGATGACGATGAACCTTGGAAGCCGGCACATTACAGACGCACACTCACTCAACCACTCCCATCATGGTGCCCGGGTTACACACGATTCTGCGAATATGTCTGCCTAAGTACAGTGTTGCATTTGTTACCATGTGCACCGGAAGGTTTTTAAACTAGAATCTGCACCATACCTCATACTCCAGACGAAGACGTAATTTAATGCAGTGTGAATAATTTTACTGAATTTGATGGCAATAAACAGTGAAACGTTTATAAAACCAGACTGTGCTGTATACTTTCGACATAGGTAAATTAATTCTTTTGTGTATATTTATATTATTTCATAAATTATCAGAAATATATATAACGTCTACTTATGAACTGTTATATAAGGTTGAAAAGAGGAATTTCTGAAAATTTCCACAAGTACACATATATTGTGGGTTGGGGATTCCTCGTGTAAATATATCTGTGAATTAAGTTTCGGTAATTGCTCACCATTTGTAATCAAGACGAGCTAACATGAAAACCTGTATTTGATTACTGGCTTAATCTTCATCTTGGCATCTCGTGATATCCACATTACATTTTTTCCAAGCTTGTTTATTTTCACAGTTTGTATCATAGTTTAGGTATTACTTTTGCCCAAAACTCTTAGCATGGCTGTCTAGTTTTGTCCAAACCTTAGGTAAAATGTAACCCAAACCTCTCTGTTTAGTTTTGATCAAACGTGAGATGAGCCGAGTTAAACGTGAGATGAACTTAGTCAGTCAGGTGAACTGAGTTAAACGTCAGAGGAGCATAGTTAAAACGTGAGATGAGCCTCGGTAAACGTCAGAGGAGCCTAATCAGTCAAAGGAACTGAGTTAAACGTCAAAAGAGCATATTTAAACGTGAGATGATCTTAAGTAAAAGTCACATGAGCCTAGTCAAGCACGTGTTAAATCCAAAGGGAGAGGGAAAGTTAGGTTAGTCACTAAATCTAACCTAGTGTAACCTAGCCTTAAAAGAAAAAGTTTGGGTGAGTAGGGGAACTCCATCTTTAGGTAACCTTAACTTTCATATCCATCTGTGATAGAGGGAGATCAACAGAAAGGATCTATTTTCTGACAGAAAGCATAATTTAATCGTAGGAAGTAGTCAGTGCTATTATAGATAAGGGGTCCCTTACGTTTTAAACATAGATATCCATCTTCACTGATTCACATAAATGACATTTTTTGATACATTTCTACAAGGAGTTCCGCAGAGTGTACTTGGGGAATAGGTTGCCATATGTAGAGCATACCATTTGATATTAAATACTGCTGTATATTTTTTCGATTAAGACTTTATTCATCCAAGCGCCAAAACCCACCTAAACTGGAGGAATGTACTTTCTTGCCCAAGGGTTGTACTCAGTGTCGTGCTGAAGGATCGTACCGTCGTGCTCAAGGGCTTAACTTTACAGTGAATAAGAGACGACGATGGCGTTAACTCCTGACCGTGAAGAGAATTATTCATATGAATGTATATACATTTATATGAACCGGTGAGGATATAAACCTTTAGGGACACTTGGGTTTGGTTGTACACACAGACACACAGTGTTAGGCTCTGCTGTTGTTGGCGCATTACACATGACAGCCACACATTAGCGTCAATGAGGCGGCGGCGGCTGCGCTACGCGTTAGCAGGATCAGGATGGACACTTCTTAAAGCGAGAAGTTCCTGGATGACAATATACTCTCTTCAACGGACGATGATGGTACAGCCTACGCCAAAGGTAACGCTTCAGTCGTGGTGTAACTCCCAAGCAAGCGGTGTGTGGACTCAACACACACACACACACACACACACACACACACACACACACACACATATATATATATATATATATATATATATGTAATACATATCTACATTAGTGGTTGCACTTGGAACGGTAAAGCCATTACCCAAGTCCCCTTTTTCCGCCTGTCCCACTTCACTGATGTCAGTCTCTCCCCCTCCACACCGTTTGACTCTGACACCATGCACACCTCCTGACAACCCCCTCTGACACCCTCTGACACCCTTTCCCTCCCCGTATATCACTCGCCAAATGTGAAAATTAAGTTTCAATCAAAGAGGCTGAGCCGGGAACCCCCGTAAACACACTCCCTCCCCTCCCCCAACGCCTTCCTCTCTCTCTCTCTCTCTCTCTCTCTCTCTCTCTCGACCCTCAGCTCCCTCAACCCTCGCGCGTGTGGCATCCCCATGGGTCCAGAGGGAAGGTCTTGCAGGAAGAATTCCCCTTTGGAAAGAACGTTTCACTTTGCCTTCGAAGGAACTATCATCCTAAACTCCCCCCCCCCCCCCCCCCCCCCCCCCCCCCCCCCG
>JAYMFT010140423.1:0-12836 GCA_038088735.1 Panulirus argus
TCCAAACCATTTCAACACACCCTCTTCTGCTCTCTCAACCACACTCTTTTTATTACCACACATCTTTCTTACCCTTATATTACTTACTCGATCAAACCATCTCACACTACATATTCATACTTGCTCGCCTTCATCCATTTCGACACCATCCCGCCCCACAGGAAATAGCAGCATCGCCACCCCCAGCGTCAGCAAGGAGGCACCCGGAAACAGAAGAAAAAGGCCACATTCACTTACACTCAGTCTCTAGCTGTCATGTGTAATGCACCGAAACCACAACTCCCTATCCACATCCAGGCCCCATAAACTTTTCCATGGTTTACTCCAGATATTTCACATGCCCTGGTTCAGTCCATTGACAGCAAGTCAATCCCAGTATACCTTCTATGACATGCAAGGAATACATGGGCAGTGCACTTGTCAGTTTCCTTGGTGTGTCTTCAGACAGCATTGCATTTTTATAATACAGAGATGGGCCTGTCCACAACAGCACTCAACTCTTTTATATACTTTTAGCATCCTTCACTGAAACACTTCATCAGACCAGCCAGTCATTCTTTCCAACCACTCCTGATTCAGGTAGCATAACAGCTTCATCTGGAGACAGAAGTTGTGGAGAATTCCATTTTCACCATGTTTCAGGAGAAAACTGCTGTCAAAACACTTCGCTTTGATCTGTAATAACCTATCCACATAAGTTAAGTGTGTTAGCTGTCATTCTCTCTTATTTGGCTTTTGTCCTATCTCACTTTTGCCTCATGTAATACAAAATCCATAGAAGAAAATACATACAGTTAGGATTTCTACTTTGTTCTCTTGTATTGTACACCTATTTTATTATATACGCCTTTGAGGAAACTCATCGTGTTCATATAAGGATCTATATAGTATACTATAATTGTGCATATTTTTGGAAGCAGTCTTTCATAATACAGACTTGTTAGTGAATCACGTTGGGTTTGCTCCCCAGTGAATATAAGATAGGGACTTGTTACTCAGAGTACATTGTAGACTAAGAATGGAAAAAAAAAAAAAAAAGCAAAGGAGTTGTTAACATACAGAGGACATATTAGTGTGTTGTGTATGGAGTAGTGCAAGGATAGGAATGCAAAAAGATTGCATTGCTCACTGTGCTAGATAGTTGGGGTTGGCATATCAGTAAACAGATTGTAAAGTAGTTTGCTATCAGCTGGGACTCGAAAAAATTAGCATGTCTTTTTGAGTACAAGGCAAAGGTTAACGTCAGAAGGTACTAGTACCTTAGTAAAACTGGGAATAGTTTTCAATTTTACAATTGAAAATCGATATACTGTATTAAACTGTTGTCAGCATTATGAAGCCCTACCTTGAGGTCAGTGATCACAGTGAGCTTTTATCTATGCATTCCTTTATCCATTCTTATGATTTGCAGACACTGACTTCTGCATGCAGTCTCACATAATATCTGCCTATGTAGTAGCAGTCAGTAGGAACATTAGGTAAGAGCCTCTGTAAACACTGCGTTAGAGTTGCCTTCTGCCAGTGACCTGTTAAGGGTGAGGCGCTAAAGGCTAAGAAGTGGCACTGGAGTTTGCTGGTTATAGAGACTCGCATAATAGCACCACAGAATATTTCCAATATATCACTTGAGATTATGTTAGACATTTCCCATCAGGCAGTCATTCAAAGTTTGCATCCATGCAATAACTTATGAACTCCTCCAGATTCTAAAGTTTTGTGAATAAATACCATGCCACAGGGTAAGTTAATGGGTATGGTTATTTTATATTGAGATTACTCTAGGTTATGTTTTGTATAGTTCACCTGGTGCCACTAGTTGGTAATCTTCAGAAACTTTTTCTAGAGGTAACCATAATGAACATTGCTGTTACATTATTTTTTAATATTTGGTGTGTTGGTGCATTGCCTAAAGACTACTCATCATAGTGTCACAGTAAAGATATTTCCATCCACAATGTATCACACCATGTAGCAGCAGATCATTTGCATGTTGCATTTTCACAATATTAGATGGATTTAATTTGGTCACTGTTTAGCAAATTTTTAGACCATCTTTGTTTCCTAATGTATCTTTCTCCTAGCTTTGCTTTTCTTGTTTTGTAGTATGGACTAAGTAGCAGTGTAGAGAGTGGCATCATTTCTGACACACCTGTATCGTGCCTGGACTCCATTACCTCTAGGGGGTCCTATGATCTCTTCCTTACAGAACTTTCCAAAACACTGCCCACCACCATGACTCAGGTGAGAATGAGCCACTAAGCTATATCTGTACACAGTAGACTTTATGTACATTCAGTGGATTTTCATTTTTGTTACTTACAGGGTGGGTCATTTAAACCTGACCTTTTGAAATAGATTAGGACTGAAAATTGTAATGCAGTTTTTTAGATTAGGACTGAAAATTGTAATGCAGTTTTTTTATTATATCAAGGTGAGACACAGACATGGGAGATTGTCATACACTATCACAAGGTGAGACACAGACATGGGAGATTGTCATACAGTATCACATGTCTTCCTTTTTATAAAGTCATATTCTTTAGCACTTATAAAAGGTGCCCAGTTTTATATGTTTTCCTGTAAGATGGCAGCCAACATCATATAATGTTTCAACTTTAACTCCTCCTGTTTCACTTATCTGCTGCTAATTTATGGTAACTTAAATTTCCTATAGAGGTCTCTTCCATCATCTGACAGGCAGAGGAAAAATTTCTTTGGTCCCTTTACCTCAAGTTGTGCATTCACTGATCCAGCAGATGAAGAAGAACACTTATCAGCTGGTGAGAAAGAATACTAGGTGAGAGGTGAAAAAAGGTGACACAGAGAGTGATCTCAGTTGGAGTGAGGGGGATGGTGGTGAGAAGGAATTTCACCACTTTTGTCCCCATGACCCATGTGTTCAACCTTTGTGTGATCGTATAGAAGAGATTTCAAGGCAAACATTTTTAATTTTCATGGAAGAAATACTTGAGTGATGGAGGGCTGTGTTATAACAGATGATAGTAAAGAGCTAGAATATTTCTAAGCAACTTTTGAATGTAAAGTATCATTTGCACCTTCATCTCTCCTAATGACAATTTATATAGCAATGTTTCACAGTTAGGACAGTTAAGAATTAGAGTAAAAGTTCAAATATCACAACATAAGACTTCATGGCTGTGAAAAATTTGAAAATAGTATTTTTCCTCTGTATTTCTAATGTATAGAATATTCTTTTCCCTTGATATTGAAAAATTTTAAGACATTTTAACCCTTAAACTGCTACATACATCATTTGATGGTTTTTGATCATCCATGACATAACATCACGAGTCAAGATTTCTATGCCATTGCTGTAAAGTGTGCACCAAATTTAGCATTCATAGACTAAATCACATGTCTCAGTAGGCCTCTTCACATCAGGCAACACATCCCATGGGCCTTTAGTAACATATCTTTCAGCAGGGAGGACCCACCTATGTACTTCTTGCAGTACAGATGTGCTAGGGAAGTTTAGTTCCAAGAAGAGTGTTAGTGAAGCACAAGCTTTTTAGTAATTCTTAGATAAACCTGTTTACTCTCTTTATATCAGATACTCACATGTTTTATCGATGGGATATCCTAATTGTGACATACATCATATGATATTGGTAATTCCTTATTTGTAAAGTACAAGGAAAGAGTTTTAAACTTGTGAGATGTCAGCTCCTGAACTTTCTATGCCATCAAGTAGCCTTGTAAACCTTTGTATACTGACATCTTTCACTATCTAATGGGTTAGTTTATTCCAACCATCCATCATTGTAACACTAACCAGTATTTCTTAAAATCCTTTCTAACAAGCATTTGTCCAGCTTTATGTCATAGCTTTTTTACTTTGATGCTGCATCTCTTGAAAACTTCAGTATCAGTATAATGCAGCTGACTTAGAAACTTTAAGGCTGTTATCAGGTCAGCCCTCTCTCCTCACCTTGTTGGACAGCTTCGTAGCCCCCATTCTCCCAGTTCAGCTCAATCCTCCTAATTCAGACACATTTTTATTACGTGATTATCTACAATACACATAGCGTGAAAACTCATACTTAGGTCATGTAGTTATGCTCTCATTTATGCTCACAAGGCACATGATATCTGAGAGAAGTAGACATCTGAAGAATAAAAAACGTTTTCTGTTGGTGGGGTAGTCTCAGGAACAATTCCATGGATTTAGAGTCATCCTAACTTGTACCTCTTTATCATTTATCTTTTGTCGATTGAAATGACTTCAGCGGCATTTCCGTGTCAGGCCACAATGGCAGTCTGTAACACTTCCAGCTCAGTAGGATGCAAACATATCTACGATGTTTTGTAACAGACAGGGAGCAAAGACTAGGCATTGCAGAGTTCTCACTCTTTCATTAAGATAGTACCAACCTAAGGATCTCATTTGTGCCTTCACATAACAAAGGCTGCAAGAATGATGAGTGCTACCTAAATTTTAAATCTAAGTGAACTGAAATAATGGTAGTTATTCTGTTATATATGGATATCGTAAAAGTTACCAGCAGTTATGATATATTAATAATCCTAGTCATCCATTAATTAATTTTGTATATACTCTTTCCTGCTTAACTTTAGTAGCTATCAGGAGATAAAGGTCTTTTATTTTTTTTTTTTTTTTTTTTTTTTTTTTTTTTTTTCCCCACAGGGTCCATCTGTTGCTTCATCTGTCTCCTCTGGTTCCCCATCTAGATCCCAGTCCTCACCTCTTGCTCCTGCTCTCAAGTCTCCCTCACCAATAGGGTCTGTGTCTCGCAAGATCTCTTGCTCAGCCATTGTCCACCGTGAGTGTTCGCCACCAGGTACCTCACCATTTGACACCCAGGAGTCTAAATTATAAAGTGAAAACTACCCTGTTCTGTTAATTACTAAGGATCACAGATCTCGGGCAAGACACATTTTCAAACTGTTTAACAATGCCAGGCAAGTCAATATCAGAGCATGCACTTTTGTTACCTTTTATTTTACGCTCCAAGATACTAACAATTTTCAGTACCAGTTCATATACCTTAATTACATGGTTGCATTTAATATTTTCAGCAGAACATTAGTATGCAGTTCTTCAGGGGCTAATAATCACTAATCAGTTTTTAACAGACCATTGTGCAAGTTGCAATGAAACTTATGATTTGCTGTAAATTTCAGGGATTTATTATAATCTAAATACAACAGAGACTATAGATTATTCTTTTTTGCTTTTCTTTGAAACTTACATACAGATTTTTTTCAATTTTTCCATATTTATCTTATGAAAGCTATAATTGTGGTCCTGAAAGTGGGACAAGTGCAGATTTGTTGTTCACATAAACTAATATATAGATATTTCATTTTAATAAGCATGCTGCAATTAGTTCCGATTTTGTTTTATGTAGTTATTCTCCAGTCATCAGTTCATTGTTTTGCATTTATGAAATTTTTAGAATACTAACATTCACCTTATCAAAGCCTAGATGCAATAGTGGATCATACTGGATAGTGTGCATTTTGTGCATTCTGATTAGCCTACAGAGTGCAGATTGGCTGTTCAGATGAATTAATAAGTAGACAATTTATCTTGATGTACATTCTGCGTTTAGTGGTGATTTTGTTTGTTGTGTTATTCTCCAGCTTGCTGTTTATTTTTTACATTTATGGAATTATTAGAACACTATCTTACATCTTATCGAAGCCTATATGCAATATTGGATCATTGTGCATTGTGTGTATTTTGTGCATTCAGATCAGCCAACAGTTTTCCTGAACAATTGATATTATCTTTAGTATGCAATGATGATGTGAAAAACTTCTAAATATATTGATATCGTAACAATAAATTATTTTAAGTACACAGTGTAATGCATTCAGGAGTTGAATACAATATTGAGTTTTTTGTTTTTAATACATTTTAGCCATTCCCAATGTTAGTGAGGTAATGTCAAGAACAAATGACAGCTTTAGAGGGAAAAATCCTCATTTGGCTCCCTCCTGTTCCTTCTTTTGGAAAGAGTAAAACAGGAGGAGATTTCCAGCCCCCTAGTCCCACCCCTTTAAGTTACCTTCAATGACACAGGGAATACATGGGTAGTATTCTTTCTCCCCTATCCCCAGGGATAGCAAGAATGAGGTATGACTTGATATTTGTATTCTGTGATGTATTCTATTCTCCAGAGTAGAGTTTCCAGTATTTAATGTTGTTCTAGTGCTCTGTTAATTGTATGCACCACATTATGAAGTAAATTTTTGACTGAAGACTTTTGAATGTTAGTTTGTTTTCTTATGAATTAAGAAAAGTTTTCTTATAGATTAAGAAAAGTTTTTCACCTTGCACTTATTAAACTATTGACTCCTTAGTAATTAAGAAATAGTAGTGGAATTGTCTGTTAACTGTATATGATCTGTTGAGTATAGTCATCAAATACTGTACATGGAACAGATGTAAAGTCTTATCACCATATGCCATCACAATAGGTAAACATTGAGCAATTTTACTGCAGAATATACTGTACAGGCTTGTTAAGAATATCGGTAACCCAACTTTTAGCCAGTTTATGACTTCACTCATGAATCCAGTATGATCTGATGAGCTTGTAAACTTAGCCATAAGAGGTAAGCAGAGGTAAGGGTTTTGCAACAAAAGGAAGTTTGTTTTAGTATATTAATTGTATTATTATAGGAATGGAGTATTGAAGTTCTTATTTAGCCTCAGTTTTTTAGTCACTTCCCTTTTTCCTAGGACAGTATCATAAGAAATTCTGTTGTACATAGGTGTCATTCAAATTTGCACAAATATATACGTACATATTGAGAAGAGATGAAAAGATTGCTTTTGGTTCAGGACATTTAACTAATATGAACAATACTTTGAATTGTATTTTTCATATATTTTTTTTGCAATTCTGTGTAGAACTAATTACATAATGCATGAATACATAATTACCCAAATATTCTGAAAATTATAAGAGAAAACCTTATGTAGCACCCAAATGCTTGCGATTGCCATCTCTCATAGCCACCATATATGACTATGCCTGCCTGGTTGGCCATGTGAAATTCTTAAAATAATGTGGCTTATTTAGGGAGATGCTTTTTATGAACATTGAATTGAAAAAGCACATTAAATTGCATTTTTTTGAACAAGTTTTAAACTTAACCTACTCTATATGATCAAGTACTTCTTTTATAGTTATTCAGTAGCATTTTGTATACTAAAGTCCCTCTACTGGTGTTGCACTGTAATTTTGTGGCTGGCTGATATTTTTTCTCCAGTTGCTTCTCCCACCTTAGCAAGGTAGCATCAGATATAGGATTATATAGCATAATTATGAGCTATTTGCTGTGGTGAGTACTGCATAGTAACTTACTGAATAACAGTTAGTTGTGATATTTTAGTGAAAACTCTCAGGTCATGTAGCATAATTTCTAAACCATTTGACTTAATTTTTAAATTAATTTTTTTAGACCATTTGTTATGCATATTTCATAATACTGTATTTTAAAGCGTATCTGTAATGGTAGTACATTTCTTGTGTTTCATCATTTATGCTCTTATAAACCAGTACACATTAGAAATATTTATTTTGCTAAAGTTCTATCATGATTATGCGAAGGTATTATTATTTCTCTGAAATAATACCTAGGTTTTAACATTGTACTAAGGTTGCATTTAAACAGTTATATGGTAGAATGTTGAAACTTAAATAACTATTATACTGTTGTACCTAAAGTATTATCAAGTTGTAGTGAGTGTTCTAAAATAATAGTTGATTTTACTAAAATTAGGTATTATGATTCACTTTAGAGTGTTTCCACAGAATAGTAAAACTATAAATTAGTATTCTGGCACAGTATAGATGTGGTTAGATTTGTAGTAATTAGTGAAATAGTTTCATGAATTGTGATAAATTTGAGATTACTGGACATATAATTCAATTATGCTGAATTTATAGTAGCCTTAATGTCCCAATACCGGATAAAAAATTTTCTTTATTACCAAGCAGGTGTTAATTCACTCTTTTTTCATGCATCTAGCTGGCACTGCAAATTCCCAGTATTTCTCATTATTTTTAAAATATATTCCCTGTTGAATTATGATGTGACTTCATACAGTGAAAGAAAATAACAAAAAAGTGTAACTCCATTCCCCACCCTTAAAGCTTTTCCTTGAAAAATATGACAATAAATTTCCCATAACAAAACCCTCTTTGTCTAGCTTACCAAATACTCAGGCACTGTTCAATTGCTGTGTATTCCATTTAATAACCTTTGTGAACAGTGAGACCCTGCTTTCTGTTTTATTCATCAGAAATTACAAAAATTGCAGCTTGATGGCTTGTACATGAGTTACAATAACATGAATGTGAAAATTTGCAGTGTATAGTGCATGTAATTGTAAGCCTTAAAAAATTATTTAATTCTTGCTATAAGGAAGATAAATTTCTAAAGAATAGCAGCAGCTACTCAGAAATGTAGGGTTAATAAGGTTCCTGTTGTGTAGAAAACATATGACCCTTTTATATATGAGTAGTATCTACATTTTGTTGAATGCATGAAGACACCGTGTATTACTATGTAGTGACCCATTTTTAAATGCGTTTGCACAGCATACCACAGTTATTACTAAGGATTGCTATGATGTACACCAGTTCTGTGCCCAATGTTAATATTGGGATGTCATGCTTGACACACTGTTCTGGGTTAAGTGCTGTAGTTTTCATTTTTTCATTTTGTGTTAAAAATGTTGTGACAGGAGGACATGGACATTCCTTACCAAAGATATTACTAATGAGAATTCAGTTACAGAAGTGTTACCTATAAGAAATGAAGGTTTAATGTGTGTGTGTTGGGAAAGAGAGAAGAAAAAAGCAAAAGGTGGACAAACAGCTGATAAATTGCATTTAAATGTAAACAGAGTAAATATTCTTTGTCAAATTGTGTGCCTAAATCTGAGTATTTCTTTAAGCTTATTAGCTAGTTATTCATAAACAGAACCGTAGTATTAAAGCTTTAATTTTTGAGATGAAAAACTATTTTTTATAAACGAAAAGATGAAAATCAAAACTAACTCCCTATATTTACTATGAGCTGTAGAATAAAGATATTTAGATAATTATGAATAGTTATTGGAAATATTCTTATTTAAGGTATATTCAGCACCTTATAAGATGGAAATTGTATCCTCATGTGGTAAATATATTTTTCAGTGATTTGTCGTATTACTTCTTGCATGCTTTTAGTCCTGGTGGAAAAAACAAGAAATACAGTATTCACAAGGGAAGCAGTGTATTTTTAATGAAAACAAAAATGTTCAATTGAAAGCAAGGGAAAGAGTGAATTTCCTTTAGTTAGCATTGTGCACTATCTCTGCCATTTGGCACAAAGTTAGGAGAAATAGAAGTTGTAGGTAGTGTGTAGATATCAATTATCGGTGCTGCACATTGTAAGACTGGTGGCTGGATTTCAAAGTTACATTGTACCGTGGCAACGTTGCTGCTTTCCCATGTGGGTGAGCGGCAGGACCCACTGATTTGTGATGAGCATTGGGTGCTACCCGATGCTCTCACGTTAGTCTATCTGTCTGTTGTAAATAAATGGTAGTGTCAAGAACTTGGTTTCAGTTCATCACCCTTCGGTTACATCACATCCATGGTGCAGTGACAAGTAGCCGCTCCCTTGACAAAGACTTCAATCAGCCAGGCCCAACTTTCCAAAATTCGAGCAGGAGTCCGCCATTACACAGTTTTTACCTCTCAGCTCGCATGTTGGATTTCTTAGTGACCCAGGATACTCTTTACTGTTCTCTAAGAGTACTACAGTGTTTGTGCAGTGCAGTGTTAGAGTGTCAGTGAGTTAAAGTGTTACAGTGCAGTGTGGTGTTGCGAGCCGCTAACTCCCTGCTCAAAATTTGGCGTGGCTCAGAGGCTCCGTAGCGCGTCTTCCCTCAAGCCAGCTGCCACATTGCTCTGGTTGACTAAGCCCCGCCCACCACCGCAACACACGTAAGCACGCAGCCACCTCCCTCAACCAACCTGCCTATCACCAAGATCATTTCATTTCGACTACTCCTGGTGCATTCCTGCTTTTACCTACAGCAAACTAGACATTTCCCTGGCGCTCTAGAGATCCCACGCTCTCCGAGGATACCCAACTTAACATGGCTCAGCAAGAGGAGTCATTTCAATTCATGGATCTAAACAGAGTGGATTTGTATGATCCACAGGGAGACGATGGATCCCCGCATCTCCTCACAGTGGACGACAATACAGGCCCCTCCCTTCCTCCTCCCCCGACTCCCAAGACAGGTGACCACAATAATGACATTGCATCTTTTAAACTTTCTTCGCTCTTCCAGCTTACAAGAGCAAGCTCGACAGAGATGAGAAGAGCAGGCCTTCAGACATCAAATGGAGCGATTTATGGGTCTTTTTACATTGCTGTCAGGACAGCTGGCTGCACCATTACAGTCTCAACAACCCCAGCAGCCTGACACCACACCCGCACCTCCCGTCACACCTGCTTCCCTGCCTCCTGGCTTTGCAGTACAAACCACGCCGTCGGGAGCCCCACATGTACATACACCCACGGTTTCTAGCAAGCCTACGGTCCACCCCCCTCCTCTTCTACAACAAGATGTAACGTATCAAGTGTTTCACCAGTGGAGGCTCCATTTCGAAGACTATGCAGCCTTAGTTGGACTTGACACATTGCATCAAACCGCCCAGCTGATCCACCTAAGGACTTGCATCTCCCTGGACATTAAGTGCCTGCTTATGCAAACACTGGGCATCCCTCATGACACATCACTCTGCCTCACAGAGCTGTTGGATGCCCTTCAGAGGCACTTTCGCAGCCTCAGAAATGAAGCCTTATGCTGCAGGGACTTCACTTCTTGTCCTGTAAACAAGCTGTGGGAGAAATGTTTGTATACTACTATGCATGTCTCAAGGATCTTGCCAATGAAGTTGATTTATACACTGGCAACCCCACTTCCTGTGCTGAATAGCAACTGCAGATGTTAATTTTGATGGGTGTAAGGGACGAAGACTTAATACAACGCCTTATCTCCCTCCAACCCTCGCAGACTTTGTGACCTGCTGCCGTTCTTACAAGTCTACATGACCGACTGCATCGGTCATTGCATCTGCTCCTAGCCAGATCAGCACAGTATCTTCATACAAGAGGAACCAGTGCCTGCAGAAGAAGACTTCTCATCGTTCTCCAGACCAGCGTTCTCACCAGTCTACAGACCAGCAATCAACCAACAGTGCCCCCTGTCAATACTGCTCTCGCAGGCACGACTCCGGACAGTGCCCAGCCACGGGTGCCACCTACATTAACTGCAGACGCACAGGTCATTGGCCCCACACCCAGAAATACCTTGCTACAGATGCCCAGTGCACTGCCTGCCAGCAACAGGGACACTTCACTAAGATGTGCAGGTCTACCACGATGAATCGGACTAGGTCTCAAGCCTCATCTTCACGCTCAAGGGGACCCTGCCCTTCGTCATCTACCAAATCACACACCGGCTGCCGTCTCGTGGGTGCCACCTCAGATAATGAGTCCCCCACACCTGTCACTGTCTCCCTGTCCTTCAGTGACATCTCATCACATCTCCAGCTAATCCCCAACACAGGTGCAGACATCACAATGATTGGCACCACACACTTGGATGCCCTCCACATACCCTGGTCAAGAATTTCACTTCCACCCATGACGGACGTCTTAACAGCGGATGGATCCTCCATGACACCAGCTGTGGGATGTTTCCAGGTGACACTACGCCTTGGCAACAGGTCGTGCCTTGCCACCATAAATGTTCACGAGGGTATCCAGACCACCCTCCTCTCCAGTTGACATTGCCAAACCCTCGCCATAGTACCATTAGACTTCCTAAAGCCCATCCTCAAGGTTACACATGTCAACAGATGTGCCCAGATTCCTGCCTCCGCCATGACATCGCCAAAGCTGCAAAGGACTATTTTCTCTGCCACTTCAGCGATGTCCTCATCTCCAAGGCAGATCTGCAGACTCAGCAAAGAAAATGGCAGGTCCTCCAATGCGGATCCACTTGAAACCCGGCGCTACACCTTTCGCTGTTTATACGCCTAGGCCGATTCTGTTCGCCCTCAGGGAAACATCATGCCTGCAGGCAATGAACCCTCCAAATGGTATCACCCCATGGTCCTGGTACCCAAGGCCAAAGGTGTCCACATCCCTGTGGATCACACCCACCTAAACTCGCAGGTTGCCCGCCCTACACACCCATCACCCATGCCCCACGATGCTGTCTGCAGCATCTCTCCTACTGCGAAGTACTTCACCACAGCGGACGCCCTACACAGCTACTGGCAGATGGAGTTAGCGGACGAGGACTGCCAGCTGACCACGTTCATAACTCCGTATAGAAGGTTCCAGCACTGTCGTGGCCCGATGGGATTTTCGGCAACAGGTGATGCCTACTGTCTCCGTGGAGATATGGGCCTACAAGGCATCTCCAACTGTGTGAAAGTCGTAGATGACATCCTTCTGTTCGACGAGGATCTCCCTTCCCACCTACAACATATACACAATGCTGACCAGGTGCCGTCAATACGGCATCACCCTCAACAAGGAAAAGTTCACCCTAGCTGCCCCTCAGGTTAACCTCTGTGGTTACATCCTATCACCCGACGGCATCGCAGCAGACCCCGACAAGGTATCCGCTATGCGTGACTTCCCAACGCCATCCAACGTCACGGACCTCAGGTCATTTATGGGTTTCGCCAATCAACTCGCCGACTTCACTCCAGACATCTCAGCAGCAGCACAGCCCCTACGCCCGCTCATGAGCCCCAAACGCT
>JAYMFT010140434.1:0-12836 GCA_038088735.1 Panulirus argus
TATATACATATATATATATATATATATATATATATATATATATATATATATATATATATATATTAACAGAAAAAAGAGAGTTGTTTGAGCAGTACCTGTAGGGATGGAGTGCAAATGATTGGGAGATGTTTTAGAGAAAGCGGCAGGAGGTGAAGAGGAAGGTGCAGGGGTTGAAATAGATGGCAAATGAGAGTTAGGGTGAGAGTGTATCACTTAACCTTAGGGAGAAGGTAAAAATGTTTTGAAAGGATGTTAATAATGTGCGAAAGACAAGAGAACAAATGGGAACATCGGTGAAGGGATAAAAAGGGGAAGTGATATCAGGTAGTGATGAAGTGAGGACGAGATGGATTGATTATTTTAAAAGACTGTTGAATATGTTTGATGATAGAGCGGCAGATGTGAGATGTTTTGCTCGGGGTAGTATGCGAGGTGAAAAAGTCATGGAGAGTTGTTTGGTGATGGGAGAACAGGTGAAAGCCTTGCTGAAAATGAAATGCGGGGGGGCGGGTGGAGTGGATGGTATTGCAGTTGAATTAATTAATAAAGAAGATGACTGTGTTGTTGGTTGGTTGGTAAGGCTATTCATTGTATGTATGGATCATGGAAAATTGCCTGAGGAATGGCGGAATGTTAGTATAGTGCCATTGTATATGGGTAAAGGGGATAAAAGTGAGTGTTCAAACTACAGAGGTATGAGTTTTATGGAGTATACTTGGAAAATTGTATGGGAGGGTATTGATTGAGAGGATGAAGACATGTACAGAGAATCAGACTGAGGAAGGGCAATTTTTTTTTAGAAGTGGTAAAGAATGTGTGGATCAAGTGTTTGCTTTGAAAAATGTGTGTGAGAAATACTTGAAAAAACAGATGGATTTGCATGTGGCATTTATGAATGTGAAGTAGGTATATGATAGAGTTGATAGAGATGCTTTGTGGAAGGTCTTAAGAATGTATGGTGTAAGAGATAAGCTACTAGAAGCAGTGAGAAGGTTTTATCAGGTGTAACGCGTGTGTACGAGTGAAGGTCAGTTTGCGGCAAGGGTGTGTGATGTCACCATGGTTGTTTAATTTGTTTATAAATGGGAGTAGTGAGGGAGGTAAATGCAAGAGTTTTGGAGAAAGTGGCGAGAAAGCAATATGCTGAGGATAATAGGGCCTGGGAAGTGAGTCAATTGTTGTTCCCGGTGATACAGCACTGGTGGCTGATTCGAGTGAGAAACTGCAGAAGTTGGTGACTGAACTTGGAAGTGTGTGAAAGGAGAAAGTTGAGAGTAAATATAAATAAAAGCAATGCTACTAGGTTCAGCAGAGTTGAGGGACTGGTTAGTTAGAATGAAATTTTGAATGGAGAAAAATTGGAGGAAATGATGAGGGGAGGAGGAGATGGAGTGAGCATTTTGAAGGAATATTGGATGTTTCATGATAAGGTGGCATACGGAGAGTGTTTAGGTCGGGGCAGTATGCAAAGTGAGAGAGATGAGGTGAGGTGGTGAAGGCCTTGTGTTAGATGAAATGTGGCAAGGCGGTTTGAGCGGATGGCATTGCAGCTAAATTGCTTAAGAAAGTTGGGTGTTTGTGTTGTTGATTGATTAGTTTGGATTTTCTTCATATGTATGGATCATGTTGAGGTACCCGAGGACTGGTGGAATGCATGTATTGTGGCACTGTATACAGGCAAGGGGGACAGATGTGAATGTTTAAAGTGTTATAGCTTTGTTGAGTGGACCTGATAGATTGTATAGGAAGGTGCTGATTGAAAAGGTGAAGGCATGTATAGAGCATTAGACTGAGGAAAATCAACGTAATTTCAGGAGTGGTAAAGGGTGTGTGGATCAGTTTTTGCTTTAAAGGATGTGTGTGAGAAATACGGAAAGATTCGTTTGTGGCATTATGGTTTTAGGGACTGCATATGATAGGGTTGATAGAGATTCTTTGTGGAAGGTCTAACGAATATATGGTGTAAAAGGAAAGATGCTAGATTCAAAGAATTTTGTCTTTTTTTTTTTCAAGGGTGTAAGGTGTGTATGGTAGCAGGCAGAGAGAGCGAGAGTGAATGGTCCTAGACGAAGTCTGTATTCTCAAGGTGACAATTATGGAGACATGATTTTTAAATTGTGTACAAGAAAATTTAATATACCAGGAAATCAATCAGCATTCTATGATGAGAAGGTATCTTTATCAGATCTTATCTATATAAATACTAACAGCATTGAAAATACTATATATATGATACACCAGTTGGAAAGAGTGGTAACGTAATACTTATGTTTGTTTATGTGGTAAATCAGGATGTAAAACGAGCAGAATTTAAAAAGAAAATTAACAAGAGATACAATCTTGGTAGCCACCCATAACAAATTTTGTGGATACATAAACTGAGAAACGGAGTTTAGAAGCCAAGAACCGAGGCATTGTTGTGAAAGGTTTTGTGAAATATCAAGAAGAGTAGGTATACGAGTGCCTCTGGCCTCAGATACAGATTGAAGTTTAAGAAAGACGGAGGAATTATGCAGTAGATATCACAAAGCAAAAGGGCTCTGAGATGTGCTGGGACGGAACCCCAGCCAACCAGCGCCTGTGGGTATTTAGCGAGAAAAGCTCGGGATGAGCAGGATGCGAAAAGAGGAAGAAACTTCGAAAACAGTATCATGGACAAGGCAGAAGAAATCCAAAACTTTTCCATAAATTCATCGGGAGAAAACTGTCAGTCAAAAAGTAGCTAATCGGGCTAACGGATTCAGAAGGAAGAGTTGTAGAGGATGATGTAAGGATGTGTGACAAACTAAACAAGTTCAGAAGTACAGAGAAAGAAGCTATAACCCCAAAACCTATGAGATGGAACGGAAAGGTCTTAGAATTTACTCTAATGTGTAGAAAAGACTTTAACAGAACACTAGATGGTCATGGACTTTACAAGGTTCATGGACTTAATGATATTTCACCATTCAAAATTTGTTAATCAAGATATTGCTGTAGAAAGGCTAAGTGACAAAGGAGTGGAATAGGGATAACGTCATACCCGTCGATAAGAAAAGAGACCAGAAAGAGACACTGAACTGGAAACTTGTATCCTTGATGAGCCTGGTTTGTAAGGTACTAGAAACCATAATTAGAGAGCAAATAGACGAATTCCTTCAGGGAAGAAGTTAACTAAAAGAGATAACACGGTTTTAAGGAAAGAAAGTCTTGTATAAAGAACCCTTTAGATTTCTATGAGAGAGTGACCTCTGTCTTAGAAAAAAAAATGGTGGATTGTTTGTACCTGAACTACCAGAAAACACTTGACATGGTACTTCATAAGAAGCTGTTTAGGAAGCTGGATCACCAGGCAGGAATAAGTGTGAGACTTCTTCGATGGATTAATGTTAATCTTAGTGAAAAGGAACAACTGATGCATGGTCACGACAGCCTTCCCGAAATGGGTTGAAGTCACCAGTGGGGTACCGCAGCGTTCTATTCTGGGACCATTTCTCTTCTTGATGCATATTAATAATTTGCCAAAAGGTCTGGACTCTTACGTGAATATGTTTGCAGATGATGCAAAGGTCATGAGGGAAGTGAAAAGGGAGGAGGAATACAGCAATTCACTGGAGGACCTAGAAAGACTTCTACATTAGTCTGACACGTTTGATGAAATTCAACCCGAGGAAACGTAGAGTAATGAGGATGCGACACAGTGAAAAAAGGCCGCAGTACAGATATTATGTAACAAGAAAAATGCAGCAAGAATCTGTGAATGAGAGTGACTTGCGAGTTGACATCGACCCTAATCTGTCACCAGAGTCCCACATTAAGGGGACAGTAAAGGAGACAAAATGTGCTTTGGGAAAATATTAGAATGGAATCCATTTACATGGATGAGGAAATATCTAGATAGCTGATTCATCTTACGTACATTAGGCCCCAAAACTTAGAACTGCTTCTCACTTTTGGTCAGTGCACTTAATGGAGCGCAACGAACTATTAGAGAAGGTCCAAAAGGAGGGCATCACAGATGATACTTTGAATAAGAATGCTGAGTAGCAGGGAAAGGCAAGAGGCCTTAAATTTGCCCTCCTTGGAAGGGGAGAAACGTGAGGGGTGACCTAATTACAACCTTCAACTTTTGAAATCAGATTAATTGTTAGTGAAAAGTTGTTCGAGATGGTAGGAGGAAAACAGCCAGAGGACGTTAGTATGATACTTAGCGACTGAATGGAATATAGTGAATGAAGACATGTTAAATGCAGACATCATACAGAAATCTAGATGGATTTATGACAGCAGAGAATGTTCAAGAGATTGGGCCTTACGAACGGAGAACTCCGTCTCTGTACAGGAAAAGTATTGAAAGTAATTCAATAAAAATAATTACACACACACACACACACACACACACACACACACACACACACACACACACACGCACGCACACATACACATATACAAACACAAGAAACTTACTGAAATGTAAAGAAGTACTTGTATAGTATTAAAGTAGTGGATCAACGGAGGAGACTGACTGATGACATAGCTCATGCAGAGGACATACAAAAATTTTAGCAGCTGTATTATAGTAGATGTTCATGAGATGGGGGACCCACTAACGTAAAACTTCCTCTTGTTACAGCACAACGTGGTAATTACAAACTGGTAGTTGAATGAATGGCTGACGTTCTAGAGAGGAAAAAATACCTAAGTGAGAGACAGCGCGGTTTGAGGTAGAGAAGGTCATGCGTAACGAACCTCTTAGATTTCTACGAGAGAGTGAACTCTGTCTTAGAAGGGTAGGGTGGGTAGATTGGTTGTATCTGGACTTCCAAAAATTATTGACTTTGTACCGTATGGGAGGCTGAATAAGAAGCTGGACCCCCAGGCAGGAATACGGGGAAAGCTCCTTCGATGGTTTGGAGATATCGCCGTGGAAGGGAACTAAGGACGTATGTCAAGGGATCCTTCTCCAATTGGGTCGAGGTGACCAGCGGAGCACCACAGGGTTCTGTTCTGGGACCAGAATTCCCCTAGATCTGTGTAAATGACTTGGCTGAAGGTATGGACTTTTACCTGAAAATGTTTACATATGATGCTCAGGTCATAAGGGAAGTGAAATGCTTGGAGGATTGCATCAACTTACAAGGAAACCCAAACAGAGTGCAAATTTGATCTAATACATGGTTGATAAAATTCATCTCCGGAAAATATAAGGTAATGACGAAAGGACAAAATGAAAAATGGCCTCAATATGGTTATGATATAAGGGAAATTAAGCTTTAGGGCTCTGTTCGTGAGAAGGACTTGGAAGTCGACATTGTTCCCAGGGTTCTACAGTAGGATCTGAGTAAGGAAACTGTCTGCCGGCAAATATTAGAATAGCTTTCAAGAATATGGATTAGTGAATATTCTGCAAGCAGTTCATATACTACATATGGCTAACAAAAAAAAATCCTTCATATGTTTGGTCACCGCATCCAAAGAAGTTAAAAACTTGATGGAGAAGATCCAGAGGAGGACAACAAAGATGGTACCAGAATGAAGGAGCCCAGCCAGATGATCAACATTCAGTTAGTGAGGGGTGATGCGTGAAGGTCGAAACCGTGTAGCTAATGACTGACAATGGTACGAACAGCAGCACCACTCTAGTGACGCCTCACATGAAGAGTAATAAAGCTTGGGTTATGATCACCGACGCAAGTGGGTGAAGGGCATATCCGCCCCTCTAGCCCCTGTCGCCTTCGTCCCCTGACCAGGCAGGAATCGACACAGCTCCCCAGTACGTAAACCGTACACATGACTTACGCGCATGTAGGTGACATGGTCACAGCTTCCCCACAGCAGAAGAGCAGGTCCTTGCGTAAGTCAGGCTATGAGTGAGGTGGGCCGACCTCGCAAACTCTGGGATGATTACTGACATCCTGCATGAGTCCAGGCCCCAGCTGGCCGTCCGGCCGCTCCCAGTCACCCTGTCTCTGGTCCACACCTGCTACCGACCACAACTGCTGCTGCTAACAACACACACACACATACACACACACACACACCTTCCTGAGCATATACCTCCTGCTGCTGACCACACTTTTGTTGATGATAGCACACTTGCAGACGACCACACACCTGCTGATGCCCACATACTTGCTGATGACAGCTGATGAAGAGCACACATCTACTGATGCCCACACACCTGATGATAGCTACACGCATGCTGATGAACACACACGTGCTGATGACCAAATACCTGCAGCTGACCACACTCTTGTTGAAGACCACACACTTGATAGCAACCACAAACTTATTGATTACCACACACTTGTTGGCGGCCACATACCTGCTGATGACCAAAAACTAGTTGAAGACGACACACCTGCTAATAACCGCACACCTGCTGGTACGCCACACTAGTTGAGGGCCACACACCATCTGATGACCTCTTGATAATCACACACTTGCTGAAGACCACACACCTGCCGATGACTACACACTTCTTGATTATCACACACTTGCTGATGACCACAAGCTCGCTGATGACCATGCACCTGTCGATGAACACTTACTTGCTGATGCCCGCACATTTGTTGATGACCAGACACTTGCTGATGACTTTACACTTGTCAATGACCACGTATTTTCTGATGACCACACACCTGCTGATGCTCACACTCTTGCTCATAACCACACACTTACTCATGACTGCACGCCTTCTGAAGACCACACAAAAGCCGGTGACCACACACCTGTTGGTGACGACACACTTGCTGCTGACGATACACCTGTTGATGGCTGCACGCTTATTGGTGACCACACGCTTGTTGATGATCGCACAAATGCTGCTGGCAACACTCCTCCTGAGAACAGAAGCCATGATATGAAACTGAGCAACATCTTTGCTAAAAAAGATGTAAAGAGGTACGTTTATCGCATGAGGGTAGTGAACGAATGGAATAGACTGATCTACGGGACTGTGAACGTGGACAGCATACAGATGTTTAAAGCGTTGTATGATAGTAGAGAAATTCAAGAAATGGAGTCCCATGAGTGTGAAACTCTCTCATCCAGTAAAGAGATGAAAATTGTAATTACACGCCTGTTTTTGACACACACCTGCTGATGGGTACATAACAGCTGAAAGCCGAACCTGGGCGACAGTAGCATCTACCTCTAAATTAGATCAAGGCTGTACCCCGGAGGCGCAATGTCCCATCACTCGTTAAAATCACTTCACATAAAACGAGAAGAAAACGTGAGTAAAAGCCAAAGAGGAGGAGGCGAGACGAGCATCATCATCAACAATGAAGGCACAGATGCAGTTTTATAAACCTAAACGCGGAAACAGCCTGTAAAATGGCAGATAAACGAGACTAGGGGAAGAGGGGGACGTCAGGGCAGCAGTGGGGGGCCAAGGTCATGGGGCCGGCTGGTCCAACAGCTCGCTCCCAGGACACCTGCTGGCTCGCCTCGGCGCGGCACAGCGCCGTATTACTTTTGCTGTTTACTTGACAATGAGGTTTTGATCCTGTTTGCTGTGTATGATACAGATGGAGATATCAAAAGCTGTGGGTGTGATGCTTTTGACCTCACGTGGCTCCAACACGACTGTAAACACACAGAAGTATGCACGTGTCAATTGGACGCGTGAGTGAAACACGTGTCATGCGTAGGTTGGGAGCCTCACAATGTGGCAGCTCGTGAGTCGTCTAGCCCGGGGGCAACCAGCTGAATGAACGTCAAATTTGTGTAATAGTAAACATCTACTGAATCAGTGCGACTTGTGTACTTACCACTGCAGAGTAGGAGGAGGCCTGATTGTTAAAACGTTGACGTAAGGAATTTTGTGGACTTTTCTTGTTTTCATGGACCACATTTGATTTTAAAGCTTCTTAGATTTGTTCCCGGAGGAAAGGGAGGTGTGATAATTTCACAATGTATGAAAGACCGTTTTACTATTATGAGCAGGTTCGTGATGGTTGAAAACGTAAATGAAGGCAAGTCTCATTTGACGATTCAAAGTGTTATTCAAATCGAGTGGATGTGAAGCTTTCCAATCAATGTAGTAAACATGAGTATCTTGCCGTACAGGAGCTGCGTGTGATGACTCCGCGAGGCGGCTCACACTTAACTCGCCTGATGAAAGAGGGAATAGAGTTATATATGACGGACAGATGCACACACAAAATCAAAGTACAAATTCAAAACTACTTATGCGCTTTTCCTTTGGCTCACACCGCATTTCCAGCAGCTATAACAAGGCATTCTCTTGTTCATGTTGAAATTTATCGGCAAATGTCCTTGTTCAACCCACGCGCTCTCATTCCTTAATGTGTATTATCGAATTAGGTGACTATTCCAATTTTACGACTTGACATCACATAACTTTCTTTTTTCTAATCAGTCCCTCATGTTAGATCTTTTGAAATGAACCATGGCACAAAAACACAGCTTAATGGTTTGTGTCGCCAAGATGGACCGCAGAGAAACACCTTGAATATCCGTGGGCAAATCTAGTTATATTAATAGTTTATTTACCAGAACACCTGTGTTCAATAATCCAAGTTGAGCTTGTGCTAACAGATTTCCCGTCGAAGTGCTTGATGAAATCCATGCACGATTGTCTGAACAGCTTATGGTAGAGGAGGGAGATACACTCTGTTAGTGAAGTCAGGGAAGTGCCAGGGGACGAAAGAAGGGCGTTGTTCTGAAACATTCCGCCGGGTAATGTGCACGTCTCAACGCCCTCATCATTTACTTTACCCAGTTATATTGACAAAGTGAGGGGAGGGCCCCACCTCCTGATGAAACGTTGCTACGCTCCAGCTGCGGACGAGGAGTCCTCCTCACCTCCTGTGTCAGTGTCCCACAACAAACACCAACTGGAACAAACCAGATCCCCAGCCCACCCAGTTGGGCTGCGAGGCCCGGGGTGTCAAGGTCTCCCTAATCTGTTGAGGTTACCGGAGTGTGGGTCACCTAAAGCAATCAGTTGTTGTAAGCTGACACAAAACGAAAGGGGGACACTCTTGGACCGTTTTTATAACTAGCTCAAGATAAAGAAATCTAGATAAGGATCTAACCATGTCTACTACCGTTCTTGGAAGCGTGGAGCAGATCAAGTGCGTACATGGACATGAATGCTTACCGTATCGTTATGCTTTCATTACTATCAAAAAAAAAAAAAAAAAAAGGCAGCCAGCACGCGATCCGTAGCTGGGGAACGACAGGGATTGGATAAATAACTTTGAATTCTGTTCAGCTTCAGATCTACATAGGATACATAAATCCTGTTGTTTCAGTGTGTCTGTCAATTTCATCTTCGAGTAAAATGATTGTTCATCATCCACAGGGCCTCAGCCACACTCCACTAGTTTCTAGATGCCTCTATAAGTCTCAATGGTTTTCGTTACTGTCTCGAGTTACTATTCACTGAACCAGTAATTACGGAGCCAGTAGCGTCACTCAGTAACATTAAAGTAAGTGAAAAGTATAAAGTGATGAGTACATTCAAATATGCAACAGGATGAATGAAATCAAACTGGTCAGTGTCCATTTATATTTGCATTATTTATTTGGGGAAGAAGATCCCATATGTTGAGAAGCAGAATCAAAATCAGGGAAATCAGTAATGATCTAAATGCCCCACTCGAAGCTAACGATGATACGTAGGTAATGTGAGTATTCTTCCTTAAAAAAAAAGAAAATACATGCAAGAACCAAATTGAAGGAGAACTTATTCCGGAAGATACATAGTCTACTGAAATCGTCACAAAATCATACCAACCAAGAAAAAGAATATAAAGGTTGGACATGAAGTATGACTAAGAGAATTAAAGATGAATGAATAATATCTGGAAATGTTTTAATATGAAACAGTGATATCGGGGATCAAAGACCTTTTCTTGGTGATGACGTTTTCTTTTGGCTTTACCTTCTTTTATCTGTTCTATTATTTATCGATTCTTTCTCTGATCCCCTCTATCCACCCACCCCTATTACAGCCCACCTCGCTATCTCTTTGTTGAGGTTTCGCAGAATCTGTTGCACCTACTCAGTTCCTACACTGATATTCAGCCTTAAAGTTGGTGTTCATTTCTTCACATATATACTTCCTTCTACCTCCTCCTAGTACGGATCGCCTACTTATCTTTTGGTGCTTTGTCTTTCACTTTTCATCACATTTCTGGGTCTGAATGATTTTTTTTTTTTTTTTTTTGTAGGTGGAGGTCGACAAATAATGCTTTCAGCTTCACGTCTACTGCAGATGAAGACTTGATCCAGCTTTGGTATCATTCTGTCCTCCTAACCCTAATAAACGCAAGAGATGTTGCCAGAATTAATAATACACATTTTAGGGATCTGAATCTCCATGTGGATTTGTGTGATCCATTCTAGTTGCTAATATCTAAAATCAATATCTCTCTTTCTCCGTCGCTCTGCATACCAAACCTTCCCGCTTTTTTAATCATTCAGGGTGCGTAGGTATGTATTTGTTTACCTTTTTTTCAGCTACTCTTATGCAAGAGGAAGGAGTTGTGCACTTGCAAGGGCCCCGTTTTCCTGTCACGTTAGCAAGATTTACTTCATCACCGAATTTTCTCGGTATATGAACATACTTTTTTTTCTACGTGAAGTGTTTTCCTTGCCCCTCCTCCCTCGTGCTCAATTTAATGAGGGTATTTTCACGTGAATGGTCCGTCTTTCGTTCGAAAGTTAGGTCTGCGTTTACATAAACGTGAGAGTTGAAGAATTCACAGCTAGTTCTCGTGTGTACATGTGTACGAGTGTATGTATTTGGGATCACATAATCAAGATTAGTAATCATCTCTCTGTATTCTACGGGAGGGCAGTTCTGCATGCATGTGAAGCCATATATTGAGCATTTCTATCGTCATACAACATTTTAAACTTTTGTATGCTGTCCGCATTAACTATTTCCTAATTCAGTTTAGTCCATCTACCCGCTGCTCTTATCATATCAATGTAGTTTAAATCCTTCCTAACAAGATTCTTTTAAATTTCATGTTATGGTCTGTGGTTGTTCTATTCCTGAATTTTTCAAACTGTTCTCTATCTATAAGCTGATTTAAAGACAAAGATTATTGTCAGATTATCTCTACCTCTTTTTTTTTCCATGATGGACAAATCTAATGCCTCTAACTTTTCCCTGTTATTTAACTTTTGTTGCTCTCCTGTGGAACTTCTGTAAGCTCTTTGTGCTTCTTTAAATGAGGTGACCAGGCTTGAGAAGCATATTCTAGTTTTGTCTTGATGTAGGATATGAATAGCTTGCTGAATATTTCTTTTTTCCATATACTTGATGCTCTTCTAACGCTTTCCATCAGCAAGTTTGTCTCTTTTGCTATCCTCCTTATCTGGGACTCTGGTGACAGGTTAGGGACGATGTCAAACCCTAAATCCCTCCCATATACAGATTTCCTGAAGCTTTTATCCTGCCAGATGATATTACTATAAGGTCTGTCTTTCACTGTGTCCCATCCTCATAACTGTACATTTACTAAGGATGAATTTCGTCAACCACATATCAAACTAGCTTTGGAGACTGTCGAGGTTAATGCAACCCTTCTTGCTTTTCGCTTTCCTTATGACCTATGCTTCACCAGCAAGCATGTTTTGGCAGGATTCCATACCTTCTGGAAAGTACATTCACATAAATCAAGAAGAGTGCTGGTCCCAGAACAAAACCCTGCGGCACTGCACTATGGACCTCTACCAATTCGAAGAAGGCTCCTTTGACATTCGTCGTTTGTTTCCTTCTACTAAGATAATCTATCCTTTGAAGGAGCCCCCTTCTTATATCCGCCTGGTGACCCAGCCTCTAAATCAGCTTTGTATCTGGCCCAGCATCAAATGCTTTCTGGCAGTCCAGATACAAACAGTCAACCACTTTCCACTTATGTTTAAAACAAAGCTCACTCTTTCATATAGACCTAATAGGTTTGTTTCATGTGACCTTTTCTGAAACCCGTGTTGTCTTTCACTTGGGTGATTCTCCTCAGTAGGAGGCGATCTATTTGTTTTTCGATCATCTTTTCCAGTACCTTACTGACTAGAATCGTCAGGGAAACCGATCTGTAGTTCAGCGCCTCTTCCCGGTCTCCTGTCGTATAGGTATGTAAGACGTTTGCCTTCTTCCACTCCCCTGACATTCTGCCTTCCTTCAGCGACATATTAAACAGTATTTCTAGCGGTTAATCGAGTCCAGCAGCACACAGCCTTGGTTCATGTGGTGAAATTTCATCAAAATCATAGGCCTTTTATGGATCAAGACCCCTTTATGTTTTGCTAATGTCTTTATTAGATATTTCAGCGTTTTCTAAGACCCTATTCTGTCAGTGAAGTTCATACGAATCGTAATACAAACCCTCTTTCCTTCTAGCCCTCACTTCTCCTCACTCGGGAAGAGTATCCTCTGCATTCACAGTGATGATTGGTTTCCTTCATGATCATCTTTTCCAGCACTTTTACAGCCCGTGTGTGTAGGTGGTACCAATTTGTAGTTTAGTGCATCTTCCTAATTGTCTTTCTTGAATGTAAACATTTCCCTGACGTTATTCTGTCATCTAATGAATAATAACATCTCATATATGGTCTTTATGTGTCTCTGCAAGTTCTGAGTATATAAGGCAACACTCGATGACAGTCATATCCCGTACACAGATCTGCATCCTTGTGCAGAGTGTGTGTGTGTGTGTGTGTGTGTGTGTGTGTGTGTGTGTGTGTATGTGTGTGTGTGTAATCACTAAATGTAGTTGTCTACTTGTGCTGTACAGGGTGGGATATCTCAACCCAATGAACCTCACCTCCTGAACTTTTTCCACCGTTACACAACTTTTTAACTTTAGTATACT
>JAYMFT010140445.1:0-12836 GCA_038088735.1 Panulirus argus
ATATATATATATATATATATATATATATATATATATATATATATATATATATATATATATATATACAGAGAGAGACACACATGTGCACACACAAAAACAAATTACGTCAACAGTAGAGCCGGTGTGTACGCCAGGAGTGGAATATCTATAAACGTTAGTACCGGCATCACGAGCACTGTACACAGAATCCAAATGCATGAAATTCATGAAGCTTTGGTCGGCATTTGCAGTTTTTCCAGGTAGAAATTTCCACCGAAATGCATCAAAGCATTTCTCGTATTATAAATTGTAAATTTTCTCTCATATATTTCAAATTTCGATCAAATTAACGATATTCGATTCGGCCACCGATCGCTGTTTATGTTTGGAGCGAACGCTATCAAAATGCATTTCCATTTTCTGTTGGTTGTCCAAACACAAATGAATGAAAAAGTGATGGAAATGAATGTTATCTTCAGGGCCTGGAGCTTGTGCAGCTGGATTACGGCGGGGCGTGGAGGGGGCTGGAACTTGCTGTGTGGCTGGAATGGGGCGTGGGTCTGGTACTTGTGCAGTTGTTATGGTATAGCTGGAGTAGGACGGGGATCTGGAACTTGTGACGTGGCTGGAGTATGACTGGGGTCTGGAAACTACTGTGTGCCTGGAATATGGCGGGGGCCTAGAACTAGTACAGTTGTTACAGTGTGGTTGAATATGGCCAGGGTCTAGACCTTATGCAGCTGTTGGAGTGTGGCTGGAATAAGGCGGGGGTCTGGAACTTGTGTAACTGCTGGTTTGTGGCTGGAGTAAGATGGGGGGCCTGGAACTTCTGCAGCTGCTGGAATATTGCTGGAACAGAGTGTGCGCCAGGAACAGGCGGTCCATGAGTGTGGTGGAGTAGGGTGCGACGGTATGGAACTTGTGGGGGAGCCTGGAGTGTGGCTGGAATAGAGCGCGGATCTTGACCAAGGACTCCAACAGGGGATGGCCCCTGTCTGCTGTTGGAACACTGTCAGGTGGAGGGAACTGGAGAAGACATGGCTAGGGGGAGGGACGGGTGGACAGAACCTAAGGAGTGCAAGGACAGGGGATAGGGAGGGGTGGACGGAATCTGGGGGGAAAACTGGCTAGGGGGATGGAGGGGTGCACGGAACCTGGGGAGCTCATGACCAGTGGGGAGGGGGAAATGGATGGGACCTGGGGAGTGCATGGCCAGTGGGGGGAAGGGGTGGAGAGGGGAGGAATTTATCACGGGAGAATGGTTGGAAGAGGACGGGAAGGGAGGGATGGGAGACGAAAGAGGTATGCGAGAATGGTAGGGCGAGGAAAAGGGAGAGAGAGGGGGATGTAATAAGGGAGAAAAGTGAAGGAAAATGATAGCGCTGTACACGGGAAGGATAGAGAACACGAACCTGATGGTCCATGGCGAGGTTATCTGCGGTCGTAGTGTTATCTGTGGGAGAGACGGCAGGGTGAAGCAGAGGGCACTGGGTGCAGGGAGGGAAGAGAGGGATGGAGAGATTTGGGAGGATGAAGGCGGGAGGGGGGGGGGGGAGTGTGGGAAGGGGGAAGAAAAGGATGAGAGAGGAGGTGGAGGTGTTGGGGCGAATGAGAGGGAAAGGAGGTCATGGAGCGGACGGGAGGGGAGGGGCGGGGAGAGAGTTCAGTTTAATGGGAAAGGTGGGGAGAAGAGAGGAGAATGAGGGGAGGAGGAGAGAGGAGGGAGAATAGGGAAGAGAGAGAGGAGAAAGAGGAAGAGAGAGATGGGTAACACGAGGAGGGATGGGAGAAGTAGGGAAGGGAAGGAATGGGAGAAGGAGGGATAGGAGAAGGAGCAGCGGGGAGGAGGCTTAGATGTGCTAGAAAATGAGGATAAAGGAAGAGGAATGAAACAAGGGGAGACTGGTAGGTGGGCTAGATGGTAGTGGGTGGGTCGCCAGATGGGTAAAAAGGTGGGCAGGTGGATGAAGTGGGTTAGTATGAGGCTGGGTGGCCAGGTGGGTAGATTAGTAGGTGAGTGTGCAGGTATGTCATGGTTTATTCTTCTATTAATGATCTATATCTGTTTCCCTTACAGCCTCTGCGACGCTAAATTTTCTTTGATAATAAGGTACGTAACATTTTTTTTATCATCTTAAGAAAAGGTCTTGTTCTTCACATCATAAATTTGCATTGACATCATACATATAATTCTATAGTTTAAGCATATTTGCCGATGATAGTGAATAAGTAAAGTACATAATGCATATAAAATAGTTTGTGACGAATGCTGAAAGTAGGAAAACCTTGTATTAATACTATTATAAAGTATTTTACTTATTTGTTACAAATGAATACTCGTCTTATTGGCAGGAGATTTGCTTAGAGTTTTTGGGAAGAAACGTCAGGGAAAACAGGAACCGGAGTAGGTAGTGAAACATGGCAAGATACTACCCAAGACTCTTAGTCGTAGACCTGATAGGTTGTGTCAAGATTATCTGTTGAAGGACAGTAGTATGATATTACAATCCCCATCTGTGTAAGCGGAGACATAAAAGTAAACAAGAAGAGCTTCTCAATCATATTGATTATGGTGCTTAACTTCTAGAGATGAGAGCAGAGCTGGCGGGAGACACACAAATGAAAAATTAGCGAGGGAAAAGTCGCCTTTGTCGAGGCTGTATCACTGGAAACTGCTTGTGGAAGTAACATAGCCTTAAGCTGCAAGTGCCTCTGGAAAGGATGTCCTTTGTGACACCAAGACAAGGAGTCCTGGGCCAATCAACTGTCGACGAAAACTAAATAAACACTCCACTAACTAAAAAAAAAATCGCTTCCAGAATCTGGATGAAGCAGAGGATAATGTTATATTAGTTGGTGACTCCACCCTGCTAGGTCATCTGGAAGAAATCTGCGCCTGGAACCCCTCCCGCCGTAAGCGATAATACTTTTCAGGTGCCGGGGTTACCAACACAGCTCATATGGTAGAGGATGTCTCAGCTGGTGCCGACAGCGCTACCCTGGATATGTCATTTATGTGCCAGTGTCATACTCGGGGAAAGATTAGAGGAGCTTCAGGACAAATTCCAGGTTGCTCGTAATTTAAGGAACAAAAACAACAATATGCATATAACCTCGTCACGTACAATCAAGTCTTCTGTTATCTTCCTTCCTAGGCATTACTGTTCATCAGCAGATAACCACGTCATAGACTATCAGGTCTTCTGTTATCTCACCTTGCCATGTATTACCATCAGCAGATAACATCTTCATAGGTCATTAGGTCGTCTGCTGTCTGACCTTCCCATATATTACTATCATCATAGACCATCGGGTGGTCTGTCCCTGCCGTGTACACCAGCATCAGGCACCAGAGCGCGGCGCCCTCTATCGCCCTGCCTCTGGCCACGCCCACCTCGCTGTTTACAATTAATTACCCGTGATGGGTAGCTGTGTGGGGCGACCTGCCCCTTCCCCATCATAATCTTGCTCCCACCCCTCTCTTCTCCCTGCCCTTTCCCTACTTCTCTACCTATCCTTCTCCCGTTTCTCCCTGTCTTTAACCTATACTACCTCGCGTTTTGCCTATCTTACGTCTGCCTGCTTAATGGCAAAGTCTCGTCTTGTATGTAAGTAAGGAGGTAGGTGGGAAGGTAATCCTCGCCTCTGCCTCGTTTATCATCATGTTCCTCCTTCATTCACCTTCATATCTTCGTTTCTTGTTCCTTCTTTCCTGACCCTGGTTCTTCCTTCACTGATCCCAGCTGCTCTCTAATCACTCACGTCTCTCCCCCATCTTTAATTACTTTTTCTTTGTTGTTTTCCTCACATCTCACCTACCTAAATCAGTGTCATCGGACTGGTGCTGCTCGAATCATCTGCAGGAGGTTACACAAGAGATATCTGGCATACAGTCTTCTTGCGCATCTTGCTTTTGTGATCTTGTCTGCTACGAGGAGGAGACATCATTCTGAGTGAGACACTGTTTACGGTAATGACTCATCATGAACTTGGCGCCATAAGGGACACATATGCTCATTATCACAGTTTCCGTTCCCTGGCTGGAGGTGAAGTAGTCTCAAAAGCTCACATGAAACCTGAGAGGGGACTGGGTCGCCTCCTGCCAGTGTCCACCGTGCCATTCTGGGCTGTACATTTTCACTGCCTTTTCCTCGCCTCAAACTGCTCACCAGCAGGGTGTAAAAGCAACAGTCTGACTGATGTGTTTGTTGTTCGCGTCACTTATTTTCTGTTACGAAATTAAGTTCATCCGGACCGGAATCAACTAAATTCGGTTTAAGAATTTCTAGTTAATCTAAAAAACAAATATTTACAAGTATTTTATATACGTTTTCTTGCTTTCTTTTCTATCACATTCATTCGAAATGGAAATTCATAATCAGACTTTGCAGTAAGATGTGTTATCAAACTTTTTTTTGGGGGGGTCGTGTGAACATTCCTCTTTGTCACTATGAATACCATCATTGATGTTAGAGTGGAGGGACCCAGGAGGTTGGTCATGGATGCACGGGCCATTACGGGAGGTAGACACCAGTGCTCTATACCATCCTCACCCTCCACCCCTCACTCTCACGGCTGTCTTCCTCCTTCCATCGGTCGTCTTCGCTCGCCCCTTACTGACTCTCATCCTTCCCTCACCCTCCCCACCTTCCTTACCCCACTTCCAATCGCTGTTCTCTTCCCGAGAGAGAGAGAGAGAGAGAGAGAGGGAGACTGCGGTACACACTGGCCCACTCTGACACCGACCCAGCAATACCGGGCGGCGGCACCACAATGTCTTCCCCAGACACCAGACTCTCCCGCCAGCTTACCTCAGCTGACCACGACGTTCATTCGTAGAAATTTGCACCAGCATAGAGTGTGGAGTGCTCTAAAAATTAACAAAGAAACTAGACGTCGATTTACAGGTCGCTCTGTTTATATCTATGATTTATTTCTTTCAATTACGAAAAAATTCACCGTCACCGCATTTTTTTTTTTTCAGTGGGAATAAACGACTTACGTCTAGGCTGTACTTGGTGAGGTCTGATGTCCCGCGGTCGTGGCCTGCAATTGAGTCACAGAGGGTCAGCGATGAGGTCAACTGTAAAGGTTACTAAAGGCGTCACTAATCTACTGGCAGTTGATATAGCCCTGGGACACAGGAACTATGTAAACCTGCAGCAGTGAGGCAGCTTAATCCGACTAGATTGTCTGTTAGGGTATCCGTCGGGGGGATTCCGGTGAGCGTAGGGACACAATAGGCGACTCGAGGGCACTAACCTATAGTCTGGAGACACCAGGAGAGGACCAGGAAGCTACTGGTGGATACACCACGCTCAAAAAATGACAATAGGCAAATAACCTCGTCACGTACAATCAGGTCTTCTGTTCCCTTCCTTCCTACGTATTACTGTCCATCAGCAGATAACCTCGTCATAGACAATCAGGTCGATGACGAAACCAGGGCTCGGAACAGATGATTAACCAGATGACGAATTTGCATGGAAGTGGACATGGATTTGGATCACGAACCAGAGATACCATTAGCATAGCTATAATTCATGTGTTGACGATGAAAGGGAAAGACGAATTGATAAAATCTATGAAAGAATGGACCTTTAGACCCACTGGGGCTCTGAGAGACGTGAACCAAGAATGATGGAGAATGAACATTGCGTGAAGACTGTAAACTCATATACAAACACACGGATTTGGCCGACATGACGTCGGTTGAATTGGTACTCCTGGTTTCTTAAGATTCGGAAATTCAGTTAAAGTGATTTGTATGTTGTATTTCAAAATCTTACAGGACATAATGCACTGGGATGCTTTTTTTATATATACACAGGTGATGAATGTACAGATATTTTTCTGTGTGAATCTTCTTAACTGTCAATGAAAAATGCACGAGGCAAATATCAAGTAACTACATGACTAATAAAGTATTTTCATTTGATTTTGATTGACACCACAAACGACTGAAAGAAATGAAAATGTAAGGTAGAGAGGGGAACGAATAATGAGTAAATTGATTGATTTACAATCTGTAACACTGAGCCGTATTACAGGCATACACTCCCCAACAAGGAAGATCTGCAACTGAAAAAAATTATGAAAGTGTAAAGAACACACAGTTATATTAAGAGACTAGAATGACTGTGTAGGAGGAAAGAGAGAGAGAAGGCACACATAACGTGAGTACAGTACTCGCTGTCGGACACAATGACGAAGGTGATAAGAATTTTTGATTCGTGTGTTTCCAACTCCCTACCAATACTGAATATCTTCTACAGTATAAACATAAGGAAAGTCACCAGAAACCTTGGTTAGGTGGAACCATGAAAGACAAACAAACAAAGACAAGTCAACGATAGACTTAATTGTAACGAAGTGGAAAAACTTATCTAAAGTTGTTCAGTCTTCACCACCAGTGTCATGTCGCTCAGGTCAGAGAATGGTGCTCATTAAACTAAAATCAATAACACCAAAAATAAAAGTAAGACGGAAACAGGAAGATTAATATCAGAAAAGGTGAAAATTGAAGAATGTACGGAATAACTTATGACGAAAATAAGCGTTTACGTTACTTGAAGTAACAGACACAGAAGAGTAAAACAAGGAACTATAAAGAAAACCACAGTATAGTGGAATGAAGACGTAAAAGAATCAGTAGAAATGGAAGTGCGAGCATTTAGAAAATGGATGAAGAGGTGAAAACTACAAGACAGGTACAGCCATGCAGAAGCTCGAACACAAACTGAAATGATAAAAGAAAGTTTGGGAAGGGACTGGACAAGATTTACAGAATGATTTGACTGGAACTGAGAAACTGCTTTAAACTAAAATATTACAGAAAAGAAAAAACAGATACATACTGGAGGAAATCTGTTTGTAAAACTAGAAGTATTCTCTCGATGAAAAACATATCCTGAAGATCTCAAACGTGACAAAAAACAAAGTTATTGGTGAACTAGTGGTGGCAAGTGAGGATATGGAAGACAATTTAGATAAAGCAACTCTTCACTGAGATAAGTTTTGGAAAAGTGGAAAATTCTCTCAAGGAGATGAAGAACGGCATGGCACCCGGAGATGACGAAATTCAGTAGATATCGTTAAAGTAGCTAGTCCAGACACAATGAAGTTGTTGCGATACATACGTAAATCTGTCACTGCAACAATACAGGGAAAACGTACCATCAGACTGGCAAAAAATACTATTATTTATCCACTCTCTGATAAAGAGGAAAAGCACAACTGTGTAATCCAGGGAGGAACTGCATGATCATCCCATATAGAGAAGATGTATGAAAGAATGATGGAACACCGAATGAAAACACTGGTAGAAGTTACATCAGAACTTTGGCGAATTGGTTTTCGACCCTACGGAGGAACTAGTGACTTAATCTTTACCCGTGAGATCACAATGGAAAAATACTGAGAATGGAACGAAGGGATGTGTCTGGTTTTCCTGAATGTATCACTGTAAATGTAGAGTCAACTGCAAGGAGACTGACACTAAGTGGGTCGACATAACGACCGAAGCCATACAGGGAGGACTACTGTCCTCTCTTTTATCTACCATGTCTATGTCTATGAGAAATATGCAAAAGAGAAGATAGACAACATTACCATATGATAATGACGTAGCTATTATACCTGAGAAGGGGATAAAATCACAGGACACCTGGATAGGTGGCCAGATTGTCTGACGAGAAACGGTATGAAAATCAGTAAAAGTAAAACGCAAGTGATGAGCTTTGATAATAATAAAGGCGAGCGCTACGTAGACATTGCAAATCACTAGTTACGTCAACTGAGTAATTTTAAATACTCGGGAGTAATATCTATGATGAAAGTCCACGACAAATTGCATTTCAGAGCAAAGGTATTAAATACAATGCAAATATCATTATGCCGTACCCTACACCCAAAGACAAAAATGTACCACTGAAATCCTAAACAGTAATATTTACCACCGTCCTAAAACCCATGGTAATATATGGCTCAGACGCATGGTCACTCACAGCAAACCAGGCTCACAGATCCAGGATGCCGTTATGAGAGTGACGAAATTACTCAGAGAAGTTAAAAAACAGATAAGATGAGAAACAACGAGATAGGAGAGTATCTGAATATTACATCAGTATTAAACATAACTCAAAACAAGATGTACAGAGAATGAAAGACACGAGCTATGCCAAGAAGCATTTAAACTGGACTCCTGAGGGATGACGTTTAACAGAACGAACATCATGAAATGGATTGAGGGTATCAAGAGCTTAATTGAAAGAAAATGGAAGACACTGGAGGAAGCTGTAGAAAGCAGAGAGTACGAGGACAGGCACGGGTGGAGGAGACTGACTGTTGGGAGGCTGCAGACAGACAGACGTTGTCTACCTGGTGTCTACTGAGGGAGAAGTAGGAATGTCATGATGTTCATCATGTCAAATCCCGCTTCATTATAGCCAAAGAAAGTAGTTAATGCTATAATATATTCGGTTATAAAAGATAATGAGAAAATATTACCTATAATATTCTACAAAGTCATAACACGACACGTCTATCAAAACTACTAATGGAGAACAAACAGAGAGGCGGAGGAAGGGTCCAGCCAGCAGCCGCAGCCAGGAGGGAAGCACTTGGAGACGTGACAGTACCAGAGCAGGGGAGGAAGGCGCCATGATTTCCGCCCCAGGAGCGTTGCTCCTCCTCGTCGTAAACTGTGGAGTACCCTGTCGTGTGGGCCGGGCGAAGCCTGGCTATACTGGCAACACTGTTTTATGGGCCGTAGGGAAGGCTGGGTTGTGTACCCTGCCTCCTGTACCCTCGATGGGTTGTTTCCATAATCCTGAGTCCTCTTAGGTCCGGATGGGTTACGTTCCCCCGCATTCCACACGTCCTAACTCACGAGTGAGTTATATCCTTCAATATCCTACACTCCTGCCTGTCATCCCCATAGTCACCAGTGAGTGCTGTGCGTCAGGGACGGTAGATAATTTTTGGGCTGAACAACAAATCCAGTCCGTCAATCCGAGAGATCTTCCTTAGCCAGGAGATAGCCAACCTACTGCCTCCTAGGGAACTGTCCCACTTGGTTCCCTCAGTGTCTGCTGTCTCGCGGCTTCGGGAATGATTGTCTCATTATCTGCTGTTTCTATCGTCGTCTTCCCTCGAAGTCTCCCAATACATTTTGGTTCTCTCAGTGACTTTTCTTCCGGTCTCTCAGTAAACGAAAGGTTCTGTCACTGTCGTTATCAGCAGTTCCCTCGATGTCTAATTCATTCTTGCTCTGTCTTCCCTAATGATTCTGGATGAGTCTGTTTCTCTCAGTCTCTTCCATGAGAAACAAGCTCCCACCTGCTCTTTCCAGAGGTATTCATGGTAATAAGGACGGAAAGATAAGAGTAAGGAGGACGGGACAGTCTTACGTTTCAGGAAGTACTGGCAGAGGGCCTCAGTGTGTCGGACCAGTGTACCGGTAATCATTGCTGGTTCCCTTCGTATCTTCCACACTGACATTCGTAACCCGCCAAAGTTTCTTCCCACTAAAGCCACAACAGTTCCCGAAGCGCGCACAACTCCAGATTTTTCTCTACTTTTCTCACCTTCAGCTTCACCTTTTCTCTCGTTCACCCATTGTTCCCATCCACTTGCCAGCCTTTCCCTCGGGTACAACATCCTCCACGCCTGCCACTCTCACACATCACACTCCCGCCATTGGCCGCCCCAGGCTCCTCTCTGTAATCTGATACGCTCTGTTGTGGTAATGAGGCACTAGTTTATGAGTAGCCAGAGGGAATTACGTCACGCTTATTAGATAATGAAAAGCTTAAACTTATGCTCTCAAAAATTTTTGTGCCCCTAATACCAGGTTGCGTCACGAGGGAAGCAGTAAGAGTGAAATATGTCATACGATGGAGCGGGATTTTGCAGTACTAATTTACTGTCTGACTACCTGTCTGTCTGTCTGTTTGTCTGTCTGTCTGTCTATCTATCTGTCTGTCTGTCTATATATGTATGTCTTCTGAAGGATGGATTGAATTAAAAAGCGTTAAAAATGAGTTAGATTTCTGCGTCTTTCAAGAAAGACATATACTTTGTATATATTTTTCTATGAGAGATGAGATAAGTCGGACAAGTAAATGCCCTAACCATGGCTGTCTGATATGGTCTGCATCACTCTCTGTTATTTACGATAATTTCCAGAAAAGACATTATTCCCGAACGCATGCGAACTGTGAGAGCTCTGAAGGCCAAACAAGACGGATGAAGCTGAAACGCTGACGATGGGTCATTCTGTGCAACATAAACTCTCTACAAAGCAGAGAGAGAAAGCATTGTCTGTGTTGCTTATGTTGTAAGTTTAAAGGTTTGAGAAAAATAAAAACCACTTTCAGATGATGAAGTCGAGAGAAAATGTACCAGTGAGGTGAGTAATACTGGTGTCAATAGAAGACAAAAATTTGATGGTACCAGACTTTGTCTCTCTTCATAACACCACATCAGGTCGTACCTCTGACCTCTTTGGGGACATTGTACAAAATATGGGGCATTTCCTCTGGCGTTGGTGAACGCTGTGATACAATACATACCGTTCTGTAAGCATCTTTTCTGCCAGAAGATGACGTAGATTTTAATATTACCCAAGGAAATGTTGGCTGTCCAAAGTACGAGGCCATAACTGGATATGATATATTCTTCACTGTGATAACATGGAGAACATACGCTATGGTAGGTGGCAGGTCAAGTGTGGATGCCGGTGCAAAAGGAAAAACGATCCTTGAACACTAACAGATCTGAACCAGTTCAACGCATATGCATCGCCCATGTCTGTGCTGAAAAAAAGACTATCAAAATTAACGCGGTAATGTCGTCAGGTGTTCTTAGTTGCAAGAACTCCTGAAAAAAAAATAGGATATAAGAAGTGCTTAAAATGTTTTATGGCTGAAAAGGACGAAGTTCCCCAAATGGAGACGATGGTCAGAACTGAAGAGTGTCGTACGAATGTGCGATATATGTTCCTGGGTGGGTACTACAACCCAACGGAACGAACTAAACACAAAACTGGCAGTGTGAGGTCAGTCTGTAAACATATTTCAACGCCTCAAGACGGCATTTCAAATCAAAGTTCGTTTTTGGGATGGCCTGTCAGACACATTGACGCTCATAGCTCGCTGACTCTCATCAACCATCTTGATCGTCTGCAGAGGTTGGCCAGTGCTGGAGGAGCGTCATCACTGGACTTTTGAAAAGAACTGTGGCGTCAGAGCTCAGGTACGGAGTGTACAGATTTCATTTTAATGATCTCTGCTGACGCTGATTCTGATCCAGAGGACTTCCAAATGAAGCTTGATGACGCTCGTGGGTATGAGCAACTAAAGTTTAAACGAAATGCCTCAAACATAAAAGCGCTGTAATTGACTTTTACCGAACTTTCCTGCCCAAACAAGACTTCCCAACAACTGTTGGCTCAAGAGAAGAAGACAACTTCGCTTTTCGTGAGAGTTCAAATTTGAGAACAGCTTTTACTCTCGACTGACTCTCTTGAGGCCGAGTGTTGTCTCGGCTAACAGACGTTGCAAACATAGCCCGAGTAACAACAGCAAACACGCCACTCAACACAGACGCCCACGTGAAAAGGAAACTGTCATAGGTTTCACATTAGGTATGTTGCAATACCGAAGACCTTCGTATCACTGATGACTTAGAATTCAAAAGCCTTTATTTCTTGTATCACTTTGCAACATGAATCAATATGCTTGGCTACGTTATTCATTTGTTTGTGTGAAGTTACCATGTAACAAACGTTTGGCCCATAAGTTCAACAGTGCCTTACGGTTCTCAGATTTGGATACGATCCTTGTACCTGATGGACATCCGTATACAGCACACGACCTCGAGGCGACCTCACCCTCTTTGTTCAAAGGGTGTGTTGAGCCCTTGTCGGGCCACGAGGAATGCTGGTTAGGAAATCACTAGCTAAAAGAGAACACGTTGTGTATATCGGTAATGAAGAAGAAAAGGTAATCGCCCTAAACTGCAGTGCAGTTAGCTGGTTATTAGGGCCTTAGCTCTATCGACTTCCAGGGTCAATAAGGCCGTCAACGTTACGTTATAACAATCAGCCAAAAAGTCTTTTAACACCTTCCCAAATATGAAGCAACAAAGTTCAGGGAAGAGAGACTTGCAGTAGCTTGCATCTGCAGCACTGTAATGGTTTCATGAGTGCTTGTTGAGTATTTATGGAACAGGTCATGTCCAGCAGCTGATGGTCTTTTGCCACTGTCTTCTCTTTTACGCAACTGTTCGGCAGACACTACCTGTGCGGATCTTCGGAATTATTCTCCAGAATGTGGGACGGGTTTACGATTATAAAGTTATTTCGTGTCATGACTTTCAAGCCCGACCGTAATGCATTACTGACCATTGTTCAAGGGGCTCTTCCGATTTACGTTAATTTCATCACTTATTATCTTACTGTGAACGTCGTGTTTCACTACACCAGTGTAAATCTTTAATTCCACATAACTCCAAATGAATTTTATGGGCCGAATGATATATATGTGTATATTTATATATATATGTGTATATATATGTATATATATGTATATATATATATATATATGTATATATATATATGTGTATATATATATATATGTATGTATATATTTATTCCAGCAGGAATAGCCTACAGGAATCTGCATATGAGACATAAAATCCATCTGCTCTATTAACTCCTTTATATAACTTTCATTAATTTCTGTTTTATATGCAATTTCCTTGTTACATTCGATTTCCCTGCTGCCTTCGAGAGGGAGGGCTCAGGTAGTAGAGTAATGGCCCCTCCCATGACCCCTACATATTTACGGTATACT
>JAYMFT010140456.1:0-12836 GCA_038088735.1 Panulirus argus
TATATATATGTACGCTGAAACAGGAAGTGGAAGTGAAGCAGCTGTTGTTTGCTGATGACGCGGCACAAATTCGAGTGAGAAACTGTAAAAGCTGGTGTATGGATTTGGCGGAGTGTGTGAAAGGAGTAAGTTGAACGTGAATATGACTAAAAGCAAGGTATTTGATTGTGGCAGTGAGTAGCGTAAGGTTAACTGAAGTGTCGGTTTGAGTGGAGAGAACATGGAGGAAAAGGAGTGTTTTCGGAACCTGGGAGTGGATATGGCAGCGATTGGAATCATAAGAGCTGAGGTGAGGCGTATAGTTGGTTGGTGAGGGTGGCGGGATAAGGTCCTGGGCGCATTTAGGAATCTTTGAAGAGGTCATCATCTGGTACTGACTTCAATCATGTATGAAGTTTTCTTTTAGATTTTGTTAAGTTGTTCCGTACGTGTTTCTTACTTTTAGTCGCTCAAATGTATATATATATATATATATATATATATATATATATACTAGAATATCGTTTAATCTCTCATGTCATGAACTGATAACTGCAATTTGGACAAGTCTTATAAAATAGATAAAAGACTAATCATTAGACAAACATTCTTGCATGAGACTTCTGACGGATTTATTCCCTCGCTTGTCGACTGAAGTGCTGCCAATCACTCAACTACCATTTAGTCGTGTTTTGCATCCCAGATTAAGAGGGGAGGGAATGTGCGATTTGGTGGAGATCCTCCTCGACATGTAATTCACCCCACCACCACTCCACCACCAATCACCAATCTATCTCCACCAGCCTTGGGCGGTTTGAAATGCCGTTTGGTGATTCCACAGCGAGTGAAAGTGTTCCTCCCTCCCCACTCCCCGACCTACTCCAACGCTACTGACATCTTGCAGTTGTCATGTACAGAGCGAACCTTGCTCGTTATACAGGCCATAATTAGGTCACTACAAGTAAAGGTAACACTGTTGGGAAGGGAAGGGGTCCAGTGGAAGGAAGGGAGAGAGAGAGAGAGAGAGAGAGAGAGAGGGAGGGGTGGATTACAGAGAATGACAACCTTGGTCAGTCACTCGGACGGAATGGAGAATGATGAGAAACTTGGCTCAATGTGAGAGTAAGAAAAATTGTGGCTAATTGAAAAGAGCTAATGTGCACAAATGCCAGACAATCCCATTAAACATTTTCTCTATGTTTTTGCGTGTCATTTAGATGGATAGATAGGTAGGTAGGTAGATAGATAGATAGATATGAAGTAAAAGAACACACTGTCGTGAAAAATCATGAAGGTTAAATCGTGTCACACCACAGAGGCATAATGACTCATCTTCTAATCTCACACAGTTTCGGCTTTTCACAAACCCTCCTCATTTAGAACGAAAAGCCCTAAACTGTACTGGATGAGAAAACAAACCATCGTGTCTCCTTAAAGTGTGGCTTTAACCTTCATGTATCAATATACATATATATGAAGGTTTGAAAGATGGTCTATGTTGCCCATTAAGGGCCGAGTTATGGTGCCCTTGTACCCCGCCTTTGAACTCCAGACACCTAAATAACAGTTGAGGATGCAAGGTCTCCAGTCTCCAGTCAGTTTGGTGAGCTAAACTGCCTCACAACGGCAGTCGAAGCCAACGCGTTGTAACGTAAAATCCTTCGCCCAGATTCTGAGTCCCTTCGGCGCTAAGGCTCAGCTGTGAGAGAGTAATGAACGAATGCATAAACGTCCAGACGCATGAAAATATGTATTAGATACCTGATGTTACCGGACTCCGCCTGCAGGTGGTTTACATCGCGAACGAGCAGTTCACCTTCGGGCGTGGCTGTATCGTGAGACGGGAAGATGTTTGCGGCAAGTGCTTCTCGTCTTCCATGCATATATCAACGTTTCAGTCACTTCCTTCGTTTCCCTACTATCTTACTTTGCCTCGGCTTCTCTCGCTAGACCGACATTTCCGCCCCAGCTCTTAGTGATCCACGTATCCTGTTTACACTCAGACAATCGTGGTTGCCCTGAGCCAGACGTTGAGCGATGACGTGCGCGCGGAATACGAGTCGTCTCGGGAACAGTCCCACTTCACGCGCATTGCGGAGACCGTGAACTTTGCTGAGCCAGCGGGGAAGGGGGGGAATGGGGGGGTAGGGGGGAGGAGAGGGGGGGGATGCTTCTTGGAGGAGGTGGTGTGGTGTGGCCAAATGTGCCCTTCGCGGCTGGCTCTACGCTGTCACTCTGTTAAGAGGCCGAACCCCGCGCCGGTTCCCACTCTCGCTATGGAGCGCTGAAAGACAAGGTCCTGCTGTTTGCTGGTCACGGCGATCCTTCGGCTTTTTCTCTTTCTATGGGACCCTTAAGTCGCCAGCCATGAATCCGGGGGTGAGTTCCACTGGACGTTTTTCTTCACGATCCAGTTCCCAGATAAACCGTCATGAACCGTCGAAGCGCTTCGAGTCAATGGTTCGAGTTCCCGTCGACCTCTTGTCATTTTTTTGCCTTCCTGGAGGACCGCGTTTCAATGTCACTGGCTTACAATACCTCTCTGGAAATGACACTTTATGGTGTCTTTTCCTGGTAGGAGAAAACGCTGACAATCATCGTAATGTGATTACCTTTACACACCGTTCGGGATCCTGGATCCGGATTCGTCGACGAGAGGTTGTTGCTAATGCCACCACGTGATTTGTCGGGTGCAATGGTCTACTCCGCTAATTGGCTGGACAGATACTAAACAACCCATTGAGGACTATGCATGACTTAATTTTATCTTTTTCCTCTATCGAAAACGTATTGTTTCATAGTTCGCTCCATAGCTTCTGTCATTTCTCCATATCTTCTCTTTACATTGAATTCAGATGTTTAACTTACGCTTCCCTCATTGGCTATGTTGTTCTCTGATCTCTCACTTCGTTGATTCATAGAAGCAGGCCTTATGGTAATTGGAAATAAAAGAAAAGTTATAGGTGCTGTACAAATTTAACTGGAAATTTTGGTCTGCACAGTGAAGAGATATTGATAAAGCAGAAAATTCAGAAACACTTTACGAGTAAGGTAGAGGTGTATGGGCCAATATCCAGAAATACTGAAAGAATTTGAATTACGTGGTCTAGAAAGATAGGGGGACCTAAAATAATCATCTTAGGGCTAACAACTTCACAATCTAAAGTTATCTAAGTTACTAAATTTACACGAAACCTGTGGAAAATATGGAAGACGCGCCAAAGAAGAGACTTTTCCATATTGTACCAGATGAAATCAGAAAACAGTACAAGACAAGAGTGCTGAAAACATAGAAAGAAAACGAGACATATAATTTTAAAACTCTCCCTTACGAATAGAGTGTTTTGTGTGTGTGTGTTGCGAGACTATACCCTGTCTCTGGACGAGAACCTCGTCGTGGCTATTCCTAGGGTAGGTAGATAGGGTAAGCAGAATACTCATCACTTTAAGATACCTATCTTCCTCCACCAGCATCTCCCAAACACATGTATCTCCCTTTCCACCCCCCACAGCACCTAACACACCTGTCCCCTTCATCTCCCACCTCGTCGTCACAACCTCGAAGCCCCAGAACACCCGGACTCAGCGTCAAACGCACCGTCAACCGGGATACGCCTTGTGCGCCACCGTGCGACCTCTGGCAGACACGGTGCTCTGCGTCGGTGACCACGAGGGACGTGTGCACACAGTCGCTGACGGAGGTATAATTCAAGGGGTTTGTAAGAAATAGCAGCGTGTCAGCTAAGACTCATTACACATACCAGGAATATATATATATATATATATATATATATATATATATATATATATAAAGGGAGGGATATGGACGGTGTCTGCAGGGAAGTAATGTGATTGATTGGAAAGAGGACAAGAGAAAGACCTAGAGTGTTAAAAAGGAAGGCGCAAAATCTGATAGAGATGGCGAAGGAGAAGTGGAGAGAGATGATATCTATGAACTTCAGAGAAAATAAGGAAGTATTTTAGAGGGAGGTTAACTGCGCGAGGAAAGCAAGAGAACAAATGAAGGAACGACAAGGAGTGAGCATTTTGAAGGTCTGCTGAATGTTTTAGTCGATAGGGAGACGGATGTGGTTTGTTTGGAACGAGATGGCATGCGGAGTGAGAGAATCATGGCGAATAGGATGGTTGAAGGAGAGGAGGTGGTGAAAGCTTTGTGAAGGATTAAATGTAGTAACGGTCTAGACACGATGGGACTGCATTAAAGTTTTTCAAGAAAAGTAGAGTGATAGTAATGATGATTAATTAGGCAGGAGACGTTTGACGTATGTGTGTACCAGTTTCAGCAGCCGGAGGAGTGAAGGAGTGCATGTATAATTCTATTGCATAAAGGCAAATTGGGCACAATTAAACGTTCGAATTACAGAGGTAATCATCTTTTGACTATATCTGGAGAGACTTATGAGAAGGTGGGCATTAAGTGATCGGTTTTGTGCACACAATAGTTGACCGAGTAGGATCAACATGGCTTCAAAAGTAAATGGTATGTAGACCAAGTGTTTTGCTTCGAAGAATGAGTTGGAGAAATGTTGTAAGTGTGGGTTTAATGAAAACGTATGAAATAGTTGATAGAGATTCCTTATGGAAGACAGTAGGAAAGTATGGGTTAAGTGTAAAGTTGATAAACGTAGTGAGAAGTTTTACCGGGAGAATACGGCGTGTGTGTAAGCAGGAAGGGAGGAGAATGAGTGGTCTCTTTGAAGGTGGGTCTGCGTCATGACTGTGAGGTCCCCATGACTGTTTAATATGTACTTGGTCACTTGGTGGGTACATGGTGAGGGCAAATAACAGGAGACCTAATGGCCCATGACGGGGGTATCTGCAAGAGGAGAGTCATGGTATCCTGAGTTCCTTGTCGTCTTAGCGACGGACGCAGGAGAATAAAGTAAATGGCTCCTCCCCACCGACCACTCCCTCTGGAACAATAGCCGACTAGGAGATTATGAAGGAGCACTGGGTAACACACAGAGGACTTGCTTCTTTGAGAATCTTATCCCAAAGGATCAACAGAAAAAATCCCCCAGTTAGATACTGCAACAGGACCGTGAGGGAAGCAGTTTATGAGCACCTTAGAAGAAGCGGTAAGCCTGCAGTATGCTGGAGTTGACAGGTGAATCATTTGCTGTTTGCTGATGACGCGACTTTGGTGACAGACGCTGGAAAGGAACTCTGACAGCAAGTGACAGGGCCTGGGAGGGTGTGTAAAAGAGGGAAGTGTCTTAGTGTTTTTGTGTGAACAAAAATAGGTTAATGAGGAGCAGGCATGGCTTGAGGGGAAGGACCTGGGGGAAGTGAAGTTCCTAAGGCACTTAGGGTCGGATGTGGCAGTGGATTAAATACCATAGGAGCTGAAGTTACTCACAGAGTGGAAATAAGGGAGTTTGATATCCTTAGTTCCTGAAAGATTCTGTTGAAGGGAAAGTCACTGTCTGCAAGGACAAAGATGGGTATGTTTGAAGGTATAGTAGTCCATACAGTGATATACGGATGCAAATATTGGTTCTTTGATGCAAAGGAAACGATCAGGGTGTATGTACTTGACATGATATGCCTGAGGTCGACAATGTGGAGCGCGAGGTGGGCTGACCAGTATCGAAACGACAGAGTCGTAGAGAGATGTGACAGTGAGCATAGTCTTATCGAGCGAACCGAACAGGGTGTACGGAAATGGCTTGGTCATATAGAAAGCGTGAGCATGGAAGGTCTGACGAGGAGGAGATATCTATCCATCGAAAATGCAGGAGGCGAGAGAGAGAGGGGGGTAGGAAGGCTGTTGGGGTATCGGGGTTTGCACATTCAGGAGGGTGAGAGGCTTGCGTTGGACAGATGGAATTGGAGCCAAGTGGCACACGATCATCAACTCAGTAAAGTTACCTTGGAGTTCCCTGCCTGGCAGTTCTCTCAGATGTGGGCGTTAGTTCCGTAATAGATGAAGTTTCAGTTCTGAGGCGAATTTCCAGTCTTGTTGATAAATGGAAGAAATAAGGATGGTCCTGGCCCGAAGCCTCGAGGGACGTCAGAGATAGCAGTCCCGTAACCAGGAATCATGTGACGGTGAATTACATTTGTCTTCCGTCTCAATGATAAATTTTCAGCCACACGAAGGCAGGTTCTCGTATATGATAATTACCCTTTTTTTCTGACATAGAGACAGACACGCAGATATCTGCATGGAAGAAGAAAAGAAGAGAAATGTGTTTGGTGTGTGTGATTACTATTTGTGTGTTACCGGGAAACTTTTACACCCGTGTTGCCTCGTCTCTTAGCTTTGTATATATGTACCCTGTCATTACTCCTGTGTGTGTGTATGCACACACATTTACACCCAAGCGTTAGCCAGTATGTGTGTGTGTGTGTGTGTGCACAAAAATGGAAACGGACAAAACTGTGAGAATATAGAGTGGGAAAAATGGAGTCGCAGAGAGCGAGCAACCCTTATAATGAACCCTTTGAGCGATGGTAGAACACAGTCACATACAGTGATATGTAAAGACCTTCCCCCATTCGATCCACCCTTTACCAAAGACCCAGACGATGCAGTCAACACAGTGTTTCTCAGCCTTCTAATATCGGTGTTGTATTTCACCCTCAGGAAAAATAGATACGGTAGGGCTTCTGTCCTCAGAATCGTCGGAGGTCTTTAGATTCATGTGGGCCTGTAAGTGGCGAGCGTTGGGTCAACACAAAACCCACACTGTCTGTGCCAGGCTGCCTAGCGCCTCGGTTAAGTCCGGGAGATTATGGGTCCGTCCGCCTCTAGTCTATCTTGATCCCGCAGTCTCTGGATCCCTCCAAAAGATCCCTCCCAAATTCTTGAACTCCCAAAACCCGTCCCTCCAGCCGACACTCCCAGTAACTCCCCCCCCCCCCCTCCCCCACACAAACCCCCCCCTTCCTCAGCTCCCAGACTTCGTTCCTCCTGTCAACAATCTCAAGAACTCCCCCCCCCAAAAAAAAAATCTCTCCTCAAGTATTCAAGCTCCCCAAACCCGTCCCTCCAGCCGTCAGTCGTGGGGAGTTAACACCCCATCATTCCTTGTCCTGCCTTACTCTTGCTCATCAATTCTTATAAGTTACCATCTAAGGCGTTGTCAAAACTTTCGTGTCTCATTCAGCTTTCTGTGGTGCGTGAGGAAGGTCTCGAGATGGTCTCTTTCTAAAACTACATTTCTCGTGATTGTTCAGGCAGCATGGGCAATTGCATGCCCAAATCAAGGACATTTCCGTATATATATATATATATATATATATATATATATATATATATATGAAATGTAATCAATCTAAAAAAAAAAGGAATTTGTAATCGCATGCCGTCATGTGTTCACATTCATCAGTTAAATACAGACTGTCCTTGGCGCTAACCACACCTACTGACAGTCCTTCGATGATTCCGGGAACTTATGGATAGTGAATCATAATTAGGGAGCAAAAGAACTGCCCAGGACGTAATCCGTCACACGGCTGGCAGCACCGCCTCGAATTCTCCCCCTCCCCCCCCACTCAACTGATGCTGTCAACATTACCAAGGTTATCGTGCAGCCTGGGGAGGGGGAAGGATTGCAGCCAGCGGTGGTTCTGTAGGGTGGAATACTGTTGCCTCGGACGGCGGCTGTTGTGTCAGTGTGTGTGTGTGTGTGTGTTTGTGCTGACATACTGACTGTATATCAAACTCTGATGTTTCTCATTTGCTTGTATCTTATTCTTTTCTCTCTGAAATATCTCATACGTGTGGTTGAACTTGCCCACAGACGCCCTAGATGATCATCACTTTTACTTTACAAGTATCTATAGATACTTCTCTTTATCCTGTAAGTTTCTCTTCAATTTCAACGATATCTATATATACACGTCTCTTGTTGTCAAGAGTTACCAGGCAGTGACTGTGTCCAGGGAGTCGAAAACCGGCCACAGAATTCTTGTATAAGAGATTCCGATGCGCCCACTTGAGGACAATTTATGTTCCGTGTATTTCTGATAACATCTCAAAGACCACAAGAGACAGACAAAAGCGTGTGCTTTGCCTGTTCTTTTGTTCGATTCTCCATTATTATATTTTTTTTTTGGAATATTCTCCTAACATTATCTGTTTTAGTTTGTTTCACATTACCTCGTCTCTGTCGGTGTAGAAGTGACGTTTTTTGACGTAAAAATGAATGAATCTAATGTTTATTCTGAAAGACTTATGACATATTTGATTTGCACAACAGAGATGAGGATTTGTACGTGGAAATATGCCCAGGGGCACTTGTTGCTGGGGTCCCTACAAAAAATTCGCTTTTCTTCAGCATTTGGAGTAACACAAATGTTCGTGAATTGTTTTACAAGCGACGGTGATGTGTTGCGTCAATTGTCGTCGGGTCTTCAGGAAACACTGGAGCATCCCTGGTTTAAGCTACGGGTGTGCTGTGTAAGTGTTGCTAAGTGTTTCTTTCTACTGATTACCCACCTGAAGGATGTTTGATGAGCTTATTGCCACCACGGCAACAACCATTGCCAACTCAACAACCACCGCCACAACCACCACAACCATTATCAATCACCGTAACAACCTCCTCCAATCTAGACTATCACCGTATCTACCACTATCACCTCAACCACACTCATTACCGCTACCACCACAACCACTATCAATGCCACCACAACTACCGTTGCGATAACCATGACGTTAGTAAAAACACTGCCGTCACTCTACTCTGACCGGGTCACGCAGCACCTTACAGGGCACCATGTCTACTTCTTTCCTTCCACAGCCAGACTCTCGGAACTCTCTCCACCTTCTAATGTCTTTCCCAATTCCTATGCGCTATTTCATCTTTTAAGGCACAGGTCTGTCATCGTTTGAAGAACGAGAGATCCTTTGATTCGTGGGGGGATTTTGATCTTCCATCAGGCCCGACCTTGGTGTGGTTGCCTAGCGACAAGGACTCGCGATCTGTGCCTTTTTGTGAAGGGGAAAAAATGGTGTAGAGGAGGAGGAGAAATACCACATTTAATACCGCCATTAACTTCCGTCATGAAACCTGTCTCCGCCAACACTACCAACACTACCAACTGAACTCTCTTTCTGCCAACACCACCAACCAGCATCAACAACAACCACAATCACTACCACAACCATTTATCACAAACACCAAAACGAGAACCATTGCTACAAGCACGACCACCACTACCACCACACATACCACTACCACTACCCAGTCTCTGGCCCCTACCAGACAACCACTCAAGTCATAAAACCCTCATTCTCTTGCCTCCTCCTCCTCCACCCCAACCAACCCTACCTGACCTTCGCGACTGACCTAATAAATGAGTGAGAAAAACATACGTCTCTGCAAATCGTACCATCTATATACCTCCTCTGGTCTCTCCTGGTTTTTGCCTTACATGCAAGCCTTTCACTGTAACAGAGACCCTCGTTACCTAGTAACTCGGGGCGCTTTGACAAGTACCTGGCTGTCCATTATTGTGTATGACATTGGTTTTTGATGGTGACCTTTCGGAGTCTGACCTCCATTGGGTTTATCTTTGTCAGTGTGACCTCCATGAGACACTGAGGTCATTCTGTGTCTCTTTTTACCCCCAGGATCATTTGCCGATTAATAGCGCTCGTTTCTTTAGGGGCTTTTGCAAGTTTTCGCTTAGATGTTGAGAGACAGAGTTGTACAGAGTGAGACAGAAAAGTTAGTGGTTTGGGGAAGCAAACGAGATGTGACAACGGTGATAGTGACGAAGATGATGAGACAGTCGTATCGTTGGGTGATAGTGACGGAAATGAACATGAAAGCGCAACCGGCGAGTGACAGTGTGTTTTATAGTGTGCGTGTCAAGAATCAGAGTAATGATAGTGATGATATCGATAGTGATGATGATGATAGTGATGATGAGAGTGATGAGGATATTTGTCCTGAGAGAGAGAGAGGGTGTCTGTCATGCCAGTGACAACATGGCTGGAGTCTGTAAAGCCATATGACAGCTTGACAAGCATATGTCATGCCCAGTGATAGCATGACAAATGTCTTTCAAGTAAAACGACAGCATGAATAGTGTCGTATGACCGTGGCATGTGGGCGTGGCGGAACTCCTTGTGGGCGTGGTGCGGTGGTAAAGATGTGGGCGTGTCTCCTTGGAGTGTATGCGTGGTATACCGTGTAATTGTGGTTAGCAGCGAGGACCAGGGACATTGTGAATGAGAATTTCCTTTTAACACACGATGACAAGTAATGCAGTGCATTTCTAAAGCGTAAGAGGTTTACGAACGAAGATGACGAATGCAAATGTAGGCTCAGAGAGGAATGCGTTGGGAAGGAGGCGAAGAACTGAAGTGGAAACAGAGGAGTGGGAGCTTGAAAAGGGTAGGTGAAGGGGTTAATTGGAGGGGTGGTTGGATGGGTTAGTTGGAGGGGGTCTTTGGAGTGATACCAAAGCCCAAACCCATAGGAAGGATGAACAGCTTGGGTTGACTGTGGACCGACTGCCGCAAGCAACCAGGACTCGAACCTATGCGCACGCTTGACTCCGGGTGGCCCGTGAATGCGTCATGGTCAGCAACGCTAACCACTACACCACGGAGATCCGCGTTCCGTATTGGACAAAAATTTATAGACGTCAGGTGATAAAGTGAAGGACTGACAGGTTTGTGATCTGTAACTCCATAAAGTTATACTTCTTTCTGATGGTTGATGACTCGCCGTTGATGAGCTTTCCTGCTGACTCATTGATGACTCTTGCACCAGATAATTTCCTCTGACCACCAACATCGACCTTCACAGTCTTCGACATAATTAGTTGATGATTCTTGTTGTTGATGACTCTTTGTTTATGAAACTCTCTTTGACGACCCGTGTTCATGTGTATACCTAGTGACACGTTCTGATGACTTTAAGGAACAGTTCTCATAAATGATGATTCCTGATGACTACTTGTTTGTTGATGATTCCTGCAAATAAACCAGGTTGATAACTCGTAATGATCATGACCTCTGTTGATGTTTCTTACTGATGCCACGTTGATGATAACGATAACTCATGTCCAGAGTTCTGGATGACTCGATGGTACATTTTTCATTGTCCTGGTAGCGTTGATTTTTGGTGTTGATGTAGTGGAAATTGTTGTGGTTGAGTTAGTGGTTGAGGTAGTGGTGATGGTGGTGGTGGTGGTGGTGGTTAAAGTAGTGGCACTGGCAATGATGGTGCTGGTGAAGCTGGTGATGAATGTGGTTATGAGGGAGAAAGTGGTGGTGACAGTGGTGGTGGTGATATCCTTACTGGTGCTAGTAAGGTTCGTTTTGGTGATAATGATGGCGAATGTGGTCATGGTGGGGGTGTCGGTGATGGTGTTGGTGTTGGTGGTGGTGGTGGTGATTAAGTCATTAGCCAATGTTTACCAGAGATCTGTGTCAAGGTGTGGATCGGGCCGCTTCAGCGGAACAGCTGTTTCAAGAACGCCTGGAGAGCTTGAAGGCGAGACTCCACATGGCTTAGAGATTTACCCACGACTTCACAAGGAGGACTAAAAATTGCGTGAATAGAAACCAGTGTTCCATTTTCGATGAGTGTTGGAGAGTTTTGAGGCGTCACCTTAACAGTGCTTTTTGCCTTGAGTTTACATTTTGAAAAGAGTATATCATTCATGTCCGCATTGCGAAGAATAACGATAACTCTCTCTCTCTCTCTCTCTCTCTCTCTCTCTCTCTCTCTCTCTCTCTCTCTTTCTCTGTTTGTTATGCTTTTCATATACCGTCTAATTTGCGCCACGTCAATTATATGTATATATAAACTTCTGGGGTTGATAATTAGAGATAAGATCATAGCCTAAGCGGAGCAACACAGTCTGATCAGTGATACACAGCATGGGTTTAGAAAAGACAGATCATGCCTTACAAGCCTCCAAGAATTCTATATAAATCATTCATTACCCAAGACAAGACAAAAACAATTAATATTATATTTCTGGACTTCGAAGAAGCATTCGACAAAGTCCACCACGTTGAATTGATGCATAAAATCCGGGCATTGGGGAATACTGGTTGCATAGGAAACTGGACAGAAGCCTGGTTACGTGATAGGAAACAGAGAGTCACAATGAATGGGGAATCGTCAGTGGTCACCCGTTACTCGTGGGGTTCCCCAGGGATCCGTGCTTGGACCTATACTGTTTGTATAAGCTAAATGTGTTTACTTCAGTAATTGATTTAACATTTCCGTTTAATCACGTACATAAAATTCAAGTACTCGTTGCATTGATTGTTGGCTTAACATTATCATCATGAACATTATGTTTGTGAATCCGCGAGCATTTTAAGAATCACTTGTACAATCTGTATAGTGAGGGAGTTCTACTTAATGATTTATTGCCTGGTTATCAATATATAAATTTAGGAGCTGTGAATGAATCGTGTGGATGAAGAAGCCGCCTGTGTTCCGCTATAGAACTAAAGGATATACGACTGAGATATTGTGAATGAAATGCATGAATGGCCCAGAAAGTGACGTTAAGTCAAGCAACAGCGGACCGGACGCTTCCGAATGACATAATTTGTGTTGTTGTCACAGTTTGGGTTCCCGGAAGAGAGTCTCTTTCCCCAACTCCCGCCCAAGGTTACTTAGTGACTAACACTTTCCTAACTCTATTTGGGTGTGAAGGCGAAGGCTGGGTGGCTGGTCCGTCACTCACAGAGGAGGCGATCAATGACGCCTCGCTCCGATAGACGTAATTGGCGTGGAGGCTTTGGAAAGTGACAGTCCGCGCGCTTTTGTTCTCCTGAAGGTAAAATCACCTTCTTGTCTCTCTCTCTCTCTCTCTCTCTCTCTCTCTCTCTCTCTCTCTCTCTCTCTCTC
>JAYMFT010140467.1:0-12836 GCA_038088735.1 Panulirus argus
AGAATATATCTATATATATATATATATATATATATATATATATATATATATATATATATATATATACGCAAACAGTAGCCAAGAAAACTTGGTATATGCCATCCTTCATGCCCAGTCCGGAATTCGACCACAAGCAAGTGGGACCTCCATTTTTTGGGAGGGGCCCGAGTGAGAAAATGTGGGTCAGTAGTGGCGGTGGCGAAGCGGGATGTCCAACACCAGGACTCGAGCCCCTTATATAGCTATGCCCGGGGTGGAAATACAGGAGGGGAGTGGAGGATGGGGTGAGGGAAGGGGGGGGATATTTGGACCTGGTACCTGCTCCACCCACACCTCGTTGTCATAAAAATCGTCTGTGTCATGCCCCGTGGTGTGTGTGGTATGAGATGAGGTCTCTCACCTGTGTGGTACCTGGCGGTCAGGGGGGTCTGGTATTAGTCTGGTATATGGTATGTCACACGTCTGATACCTGGTAAAGGTACCTGTCACTCGTCTGGTACCTGGTAAAAGTACCTATCATTCGTCTGGTACTTGTTATGGGTACATGTCATTCGCCTGGTACCTGGTAAAAGTACCTATCATTCGTCTGGTACTTGTTATGGGTACGTGTCATTCGTCTGGTACCTGGTACAGTACATCAACATAATAGATTGCCTCAAAGGAGCCTTCCTGATCAACTCCACTGGTCGGTGCAGCTGGACGCATAGGGGTCCATTCTATTCTGTTCTTTCCTTCGACTAACGTAAAGCTTTAGACTCGTTCCAAGCTTTAAGCTTAACCCGAGAGTTGATTCACCCGCACTATGCCCTACTTACCCTGTAAACGTTATACTAACAAACGAGCAAAGTCATTCGCTGCGTAGTTTGATTTTGTTTTGGGATTCTCATAACGACGGTACGACCGACCCTCGAGCACGACGGTACAGACCTTTGAGGAAGACGGTACGACATTTGAGTACCTAGAGCGCGACTCCCTGAGCAAGTGACACGACCCTTGACGTAACAGTACGACCCTTTGGGGACAGGGGAGGGGAAGGGGAGGGGAAGGGGGGGGGAAAGGGAGAGGTGGTTATGAAGACCTGACCTGTGACCTTTGACCCCTTGCAGGCCGCCCCCCCCCCACCCTCCGGGGGCAGGCGGGAGTCGGGAGGGGAGGGGAGGGGAGAGAGGGGGGGGGGGGAGGATGGTGTTGGTTCACCCCACGGTACGTGTACCTACTGAAACCAGGGTCATTGACCTGCCCCTCCTCTCTCTCCCTCTCTCTCTATCATCATCGTGGCGGTGGACCAGCAGAACGCGTTCTCCATCCGGATTCGAGTTATGGTTCGTGTGGCTACGTCTCTTTTCTCAGACGCCTTAAGAACCGACTCAAAACCCGTTCGCCTTGACCCCCAGGGAGGCGCAGCTGCGCAGAGGTTGAAGTTGGATTTCTCTATTCGCGAACGCGATCCGGATCCTCGTTCGCGAACGCGATATTGTTTTCATAATGCGTCATTGACAATGCGTATTTTTTTCTCTAAAATGCTTTAGAAAACCTCTAAACTTTTCAAACAAATGATATGAAAGTATAACCCGAATATATATATATATATATATATATATATATATATATATATGGAGGAGGAGACTTCATCCTAATCTTTAAAAATCACACGAAGGATCCTTCCTTATCCTTTGGGATTTACCCGAGATTTCTCCTTAAATATAGGACTGAAGCGCTCCCTTAAATCTGAAAAGTCGTATCTATAAAGTCACCAGTCTATTTATCTATCTATTATCTGTCTATATAACTATCTATCTCTCTCTCTCTCTCTCTAACTGTCTATCTGTGCATCTGTCTAGATATCTATCTAACTGTCTATGTATTTATTTAGCTATCTATCTATCTGTCTAACTATCTGTGTATCTATCTATCTATCTGTTTAACTATGTGTATCTATCTAGCTATCTATCTATCTGTCTATCTGTGTATCTATCTAGCTATCTATCTATCTGTCTAACTATTTGTATATCTATCTAGGTATCTATCTATCTGTCTAACTATCTGTGTATCTATCTATCTATCTATCTATCTGTCTAACTATCTATGTATCTATCTAGCTATCTATCTATCTGTATAACTGTCAATCTATGCAGCTCTCTATTTATCTGTCTATCTGTCTGTCTACCTATCTATCTTTTCCCTGGCGCCGAAAGAGCCTGTGTAATGTCTCCAGTGCTGGGAGACTGACTGAATAGTGACTAACAGGACCGCGAACCACAGAAACTTGTAGCGTTCTCACACACACACACACACGCGCACACCACCCACGCTAGTTACCCCTAATTCTAAAGCTCTGGTTCGCCCAGGTAACGGTTGAGGGGCCCCTGGTAGCAAGAGGGGGTCAGATGGCGGCGTAGGAGTTCGAGAAGTGGAAGAGGAGGAGGTCAAATGTCAGCTGTAGAATCCGTAACCTTCCTTAAAGAAGAAAAAAAAAAAAGAATCATAAATTCTCAGTTCATGGCCTGATAGACGTAAAGTCTAAAGTCCACTTAAGGTCGAGAAGGTGTTATTGATTTATAAGATTCTGGGCCTTAAAGCCCCACAAATGGAGACTGTTCTTACCCTCAATACTGATGACGGATCATTGTTTACAATCGTGCTTGACAGTGTCTTGCTCCCAGACGACAGGAGCGGTTCGGAAGGGTCAAAACTGGTGTTGTTTAAGAGGGGATCTCCGTCCCTCTCCGCTTCAACTGATTGCCTATTTGGGCAACAGGTGACACCTTGCCTATTTCAGGTGAGTCTTGCCAAAAAAAAATAAAAAAGGAGAAAGTCGAAGGGTTTTACGTTTGGTATGATAAGAATTGAGGAAGGTCTGTTACCTATTTGGGGAAAAGGAATGTCTGTTACGTATAATGGGAGAGAGAAAGGAAGATCTGTTACTCATTACGAGAGGGGAAGGCTTGCTCCCTATTACGCGAAGATGCTTCCAATTTCAGTCTGGACTGTTATGGTGTGGTCTGTAACTAACAACTGAATTTCAGTTAACAAAATGGCTCATTTGAAAGGTTTGCCTTTATTTTCATTTCTAAGTGGATAGGGGTGGAATTTACAGAGGATATATATATATATATATATATATATATATATATATATATATATTATGATACATGACTCGTTTCTTACTTTCGAAAACTTCTGGTGGATTTGCACAGAGAACAATACCATTGTTTGCTGGCCTTAATATATCGTTTGTTGGACTAGTGAGTTGCACACAAGGCGACTCAAGCACACACAGCTATTCTAAGGCTAAAAAAAGTCTTTGTCTCATAGATCAAAAAAAGGAAGATGGATACTGGTTCATCGCTTTCAGTCAATATTGACCTCTGCCAGATCAAACACAGACATGTATATATGTTTTTAAACATCTTACCCCTGGAGTTTATACCCGAGACGACACCGGCCTGGATTAATGCGTGTTCGGCTTTTACAAGAACGCCGTTCCTTTGGGATTTTTTTTCAATCCTTTCACACACACACACGTGAGGTCGAAGCTCGACGCTGAGGACGGAGGGGGAAAGGTGAGGTACGCACGTGAGGTCAGACCCTGGGTCAATAGGAGGGTCTTTTAACTGAACTTGGTCTCTAGTAGGGGCTCCGTCACAGACCACGGTTTAACAGACCACGATTTCCTCAAAGACTGCAAGGGCCATATGTATAGTGAGAGTTTGCGTCCTCAAACAGTTACCTTAATCGCCTGACGGAGTTGTTAAGAAGAGTGTTTGACTGGTGTGGTTTTAACTTGATGTTGACTGTGTTAATGACCCTCTCACTTGATAGGCCTGATGCCCGGACCACCGACTCACCAACCAGCAATTCTGAGAGCCATGTATGCCCTTTCAGCATATGTGGTCTCAGAAAGATCTTGGTTTCCCGAAGGTGTTAGAAAAGACCACTTACTGGTGGTTATAAGTTGACATTGACCGGCCTTAACGACTCTGGCAGTCGAAGAGCCTAAAGCCCAACGACCAATTAACCTTATAAAGATGTTTGTCGTACGTGAACGCCTTTCTCCGAGGTCAAAAAGACGTCTCTCGACACCGCTAACCACCAGTAGCAAGAGATTTAAGGCGAGACTTAGCTTAAAGCTACATCTCAAAGTAACCAGCTTGGATATACAACTCTGACTGGTTATAATTACAAATGAAAACAAGCTTGTCTGACCTCAAGCCATCCCTAAGGTCGATTCATATTTTCCATACGCCCTTCTTCCACATACGGTATTGACCTCTGATGACCCTTAATGACGAGGGGGTAATGACCCCAAGGTGGCCGGCCGTCATCCAGCCACCGACATGCAAAACCAGGCGATGTGTTCCTTGTTCTGTTGACGCGGGAGAAAATGATCTGTTGACCTCTGTTCTCCGCTAGCAATTCCTGTTCTTCACTTGTTATATACATTCGTTATTTTTCTTTATTCGACGCGAACATGTGATTCTGTTTTACCTTCTTGTCTCACACGATGTTTTGCACTATCACATGGGATGGCAACCATCACATAATGTTACCCACCGTCACATGAAATAGTATTTATCACATACGTATGGCCACAGTCACATAGAATGACATTTATCACATACGGATTGTCCCCTTCACTTGCCGATATCTAAACTCACGTATAAATACTCGACGTGAAGCAGGAAATGAATGAATGAAACAGTCGTCGAACCCTGTGCCTTCAGACGCCATAAACCATCTCCCACTTGCACTTTCGCGTCCGCCAGAAGGGCTGCAATTATCTCAAAAACACGGGGTTCCGAAGCATGTTCCGTGGCGCGTGGCGAAGCATCTTCCGAAGCACGTTCTGAAGCACGTTCCGAATGTTCTGAAGCATATGTCAAAGCACTTTCTCTCGAGCCCTTCCCCCTTCAGCTTAAGGAATTCGAGTTCACATACAGTTTAGGGCTTGCTCATAGTGACCAATTATTTCTCGTTTTACATACGGGACATTTATCTGTGTGTTTTATGGCTCAAATTTACTCATATTTGCTCGTTTTCTTGTCTCAGGTTCGTGTTTTCTGGCTGGATGCGGTCTCGTGAGTTCTTCTATGGTCGAATGTGGTGTCTGGGACGTTTTCTTGTTTTCTAGCCTTAGGCTTGTGTTTTCTGGTCGAAAGAGGTCTCAGGTTCGTGTTTTCTGGTTGACTATGGTCTCTGGGTAGTGGTTTCAAGTTAACCATGGACCCTGCGTTGTGTTTTCTACTTCATATTGGTCTCTGGGTTGTTCGTCTGGTAGAATATGGTCTAAAGTTGAGTGCTCTCTGGTCTGACATAACCTCTTGGATTTTGCCTACTGGTCGAACGGGGCTTCGGAGTTCCGTTGTGTGGTCAAAGCCCTGTCCTCTCGTTCCAGTCTAACCTGACTACAATGTGGTCTGTCTGGTAGGACGAAGCGAAACAATCGTTTATGTTTCAAAGTCCTCGTCACCAAGTATCTATTTACACAACTAGTAGCACTAAATGCTACAATTATTTCCTGGTCAGAAATATTCTCCATATTTTTCAGGAATCACGAGAACATAGAATCATAATGGTAGATTCTGTGACACACGCGAAACAGAGAATGTAAATTATGTCTGCAGAATATCGAAGCACAGAAATAGTCAACTTAGTAACAAATTCATCTTTCTATCGTGTTGATTATCATTATTATTTTTTAGTTAGACGAGATCAACGTCCTTTCTTCTATTATCGTGGGTATGCCATTTACCCGTTCTCTTTGCACCACTTGAAGAAAACGTGGTCCGATGTTTGCTCGACAATCAACATGTTTAGCAAAGAGAAACGTCCCGCAACCCTTTTAAGGCAACGAGGCTCACACTCTCTGCAAACAAAGACGACACAGCCTGGCGGGCCGACGCACAAATAACAAATACACTTGAGGCTTTGGTAAAGACCATAGGAATCATCAACAAACAACGGTGGATGCCTTATACAGGGGACGACGTGACCAGCGTGTGATGTGCATGACTGCTCCTTTCTGCCCCTCTTATCTACGTCCAATTTCATTACTCATTAGCAATTCTCCCCCCCCCCCTGTCTCTCTCTCCCTTCTGTGACTGTCTTTATCTGATGAATTCGATTCTCAGAATAGACCCCCTTGCTTTGATATCCTGTCTCCGTCTACATAGATTAGGAATTTGGGGCCTATTGCTCTCCTCCAGCAGAAAACCTCGTCATAGACCATCAGGTCTTCTGTTATCTGAATTTCCCCATGTATTATGCTGGCTAAGTCTCTTACATATTGATGTTCTGTTCAAACTGTAATGTAAATGCTTGAAGATGTATAATACGGAGCACAAATGACCCACCGTGTTTCAGTTTTCTGTTGGTCGTGCTAATCTTGATTTTATATCGGTAAGCATCACTGATGATCAGGTAGAAAACAGTCACTAAATCATACTGATGGCTTTCTGGAAAACTAGATTCTAGTTTTCCAATTCGTACGGTGGTCTCTGGTCATCATCCTGACCTCTGAAGATGTCATGGAAGCTTGGTAGATTCAGGGCAAAGAGTACATATCCATTACCACATTTGGACCTTGAAATCCCCGGGCATGATCTGTAAGGTCCTTGGTTATGATATCGGGCCTGGCCTGCCCTTGGCCTTTGACCTAATCCTAAAGGGTCAGGTCAAAGATCACACTATCATACCCTAAGGTTGTACCGACGTACTCAAGGGTCACGCTATCATACGCAAGGGTCGAGCGATCGTACTCAAAAAAGGTGAGGCCCGAACTCTGGGACTCGTTGAAACGTGAACCAATAAGGAAGGATTCTGTTACGAGGAGAACAGTCCTCGATCAGACATCCTTCAAATAATGGATTCCAGTGAGCGAAACGTTCTTTTAAATACAGAATCAGATCCTCCTTAACACGCAAGAGAGAAGAACAGGAGAAACTTAACAAAAAAATCAAGTGAGAAATGCCAAAGAAACTGAGTAACTGTTCGGTTTAATCAACATCACGATCTCTTTAGGTTAACAGCTTAACTAATGATTCATTACTGTGACTAACTACTTACAGCGTAACTACACGTTCACTGTAAAAGACCCACGTGTACATATGGGAGCCAGTGAGGTGAACAAGTGGGCTAGAGAGGTAGTACCATGCCACTCCAGGTCACATCCACCTGATGAACTCACTCGCGAAGGAAATTCTTGGTTATTCAGGTGATGAAAGTTCATACACACTGACACACACACACACACACACTACCGCCTGCTCCTCACACGTCCTCCACCTCCGCCACCACTCTAACCAAACCACCAACTTCCTCCACCACAACCACACAACCAACCAACCAACCTCTTTCACAACCAAACCCAAGTCTTCCTTGCAACCAAAACCCTCAGTTCCTTCCTTCACTGCCCTACTGACCCTAAATCTCTCCATTATCCTTATTTCCCTCGCCTCAGGCCTCCTGAAGCGTTTTGCGGTCATCCCAGACGTCTTGTGCACCCAAAGAACACGCACACACACCACACGGCCATCCAAGTGTACACCATCAAGCATCGAGTGTACGTGATAATGTACAAATAGTGTTTTCGCCCCTTCCTAACGCTTGCTTCCGCTCCAGACTTTCAGCAAACGACTCCTGACATGACCTGGAAGCAGCCGAGCGTAAAGGCGAACCCCCTTTAACCAACCCCAGGTCTGGAACCACAACAATGGAGAGGCTAAGATTAATACGTTTATTGTCTAAAACGCTTGAGTATACGGCAGCAGCAATCGCCCTTGTGCTATTTCCTCCCTGGGAACGAATGATTAGAATTCATGCCACACGTAGCTCTTAGTCAGCAATGAATACTTCATCATCATTTGTTTTGAACCTGAAGAGAGCAGGTTACACACGTCTAATGATTGCTTCCATGTCACACACACACACAGTCACACGCACCCACACACACAAGCACACACACAGACACACACACAGGGATCAATCGTGATTAAGAGCCCACCAAACGCTGACAGAGGTCCACGTGTCACAGAACATAACATATCCATCCGTACGAGCGTGTGTGACACAGACACCAGTCCCCCTTTCAGGCGTGTCTGTGCAGCAGCAAACAGGAAGCACCTCGCAAGATGGATGCAAACGGGAAGAGTAAATCAGTTTTCCAGGGGGCCATTTGCCTGGGCTACTGACCCAACCCTAGTGTCTTCGACGCCTCGGCCCTAGGTCGACAGCGACAGCACTGACTCTACCTGCTGAGGAGGAGGAGGAGGAGGTAGGGAGGGAGAGACTTCGACCTCACCTTTCCCACAGCCGCTACCAGTGGGGCGATAAGCCAGGCGGGCTGACTCAGCGGCGCTGGGTCGGTCGACCGACCGGACGTGTGGCGGAGCCGCCCAGGACCTCCCTCCTCGTACACCCGACAGCATCGGAATGTCCGTACTCTTGCTGCCATGTTTGTTGCCATTGTTCTCGTACAGTGATGCTCTCTTTTCTTTTTTTTTTAAGGTCGTTGATGCTCCTTACTTCCTACCTTGTTACTTTATCGGTTCGAATGCTACTCATGAGTCGATTGATTGAGTTCGATGCTCTTATCTTATGCTTTGGTTGGTGTATTTCCGTTTATATATTTCTTTCTAGTTCCTTCGTCTATTCATTTCTTCAGGTCGATTCCTTTTCTCGTATTTCCAATATATATCTGTAAATCAAATCTTGTTCTTCCTTGCCATTCTCACAGCGAAATCTGCCTAATACGTGCAGAAAACAAGCTCAGAAGTAGTTCCCAAAGACATTTAGTCATCCCCCCCCATAACCGAACAGACTATCTTATATTAAGAAAGCAGTTTCTTGCATTCCGCAGACTATCTTTAAACTATCTTAATCAATCATACCTTACCCCTCAGTCTTTCTTTTACTGTCTCAAACAATACCACATTCTTTAAATCATCCTCACAAGTTATACAAGTCATAACCTATAAAGAAATGGAAAAATAAACAAGGATGTCACATCTAAGATAATAAGCAACCCTCGCATCTTCACATCAAGATACCGTGACCGTATAAATCACTGCAAATAGGCAATTCTAAAGGACGAAATTTACATTATATTAAAGTCAAGATGTGATGCCCCTCTGGTACAGTATGGGATGAGAGACTCCACCTCACTGTTGACCTAAAATATGGACGTAAATGATAATGCATGAAAGAAGAATGTACTGAGGCAAGATCCTACACACACACACACACACACACGATCTGTAGCCCATCCAATCATCGACACATGATGACACAGTAAGCTGTGGGTGCCTCTGAATCTCTCCTCCATCACCTCTTTTCAATCTCTCCAATTTTTCCTGCCCCTCCCGTCGCTCACCGTCACCCTTCCCTTATAAAACCCCCCATCCCCTCCCCTCCCCACCCCACTGTACCCCTGACCCTCACCGAGGGGGGTGAGGAGGGGGGTGGGAGAGATCGGTTGGGGAGAGGGGAGGAGAGGAGGAGGTGGTGGTGGTGGTGGTGGCGTCTGGTTCGCTTGACCTACATCTCGAGAGCCCAGGTTCGTCTCCCCTCCCCCCTCCCCCAACACATCACCCCCTCCTCTGCATTTCTTCGCTACACGTGAGGAATTTCCGGTCCTCGTAATCACGTTGTTAGGAGAGAGAGAGGGAGAGAGAGACGCGAGACGAGAGAGCCTTCCCAGAGGAGGAGGAGACGTACGTCTTGCCCTCCAGCAACGTTCTGGCCTACTTTATAAGAACCAGTTTTCTACGTGGAAGAAAACGAGTAGAGTGTGTATACTTATAAGTCTCTTGTTCAAGATATGGTACTGAGCATTATGCGTGAGGCAAGATGAGGGCCCACCCGTCCACCTCTCTCGTGACAAAAGTCTTTTGCCTTCAGACGTCTAAATATTCCCTCTTGGGATCAGTCTTTGCTGGACTCGTGATAAGTGTCGTTCCCAGTGTCCGCCTAGGTCTCCGAGCGTTATGGTGAGCGAGTATCATGGACTGATTAGCGAGCATTATGGCTCAAGTAGCAAAATATTACTAGAGTTAAGCGAATTATGGACAGAGTAGCGAGCATGATGGCTTAGGGTTAAGCGAATTATGGTTACCGTAGTGAGCGTCATGGCTAAATCATCGAGTATTAATGCTAAAGTAGCGAGAATTATGGCATGAGTAGCGAAATATGGCTAAGATAGCGAGTACTATGGCTCGGATAGCGAGGGCCAAGGGTAGAGTAGAGCACTAAGGGCACGACAGGGAGGAGCCCTTGGGGTAAAGCAGAGCACTAAGGGTAGAGTCCTAAGGGTAGAGCAGAGCGCTAAGGGTAGAATATAGCCCTAAGGGTAGGGCAGAGCACTAAGGGTAGAGCAGAGTATTAAGGGTAGAGTAGAGGCCTAAGGGTAGAGTAGAGGCCTAATGGTAGAATATAGGCCCTAAGGTTAGAACAGAGAGCCCTTAGGGTAGAAAATAGCCCTAAGGGTAGAACAGAGCTCCCTATGGGTAGAGTATAGGACTAAGGGTAGAAAAGAAAGGAGAGGACTAAGGGCAGGGTAGCAAGAGGTAGGGGGGGAGAGGAGGGGGGGGTGTTACCACCAGGTGTGGGGGTTGCTGGATCGCGCCAGACTGGCTGAGTAACGGGACCAGCCCGGATAACTGTACCCGGGTCAGCTGGACCGACCGCGCCAACCAACCAACCAGCTAGTTAACCAGCCAGCCAACCAGCTAGTTAACTAGCCAGCCAGTCAGTCAGCCAACCAGCTAGCTAGTTAACAAGCCAGTCAGTCAGCCAACCAGCTAGTTAACCAGTCAGTCAGCCAACCAGCTAGTTAACCAGTCAGCCAGTCAGTCAGTCACTCAGCTAACCAGCTAGTTAACCAACCACTCAGTCAGCCAACCGGCTACCAGCCAGTCAGTCAACCAGCCAGCCAGCCAATCACCATCTAGTCTATCAGCCAGTCACTCTGTTAACCAACCAACTCGTCAGCCAATTTGCCCTCCAGTCGCCCTAGCATGGAACACAGAGCTCAGTCTTCCCTCGTACATTGGCTCTACTTCTGCAGGTGCTTTTCTACTTCTACACGTATTTTTCTACTTCAGTGGTGCTTCTCTACTTATGCAGGTGTTTTTCTACTTCTACAGATGTTTTTCTACTTCCACGGGTGTTTCTTTACTTCCTAATTTTCACGTTTGGAAAAATATGTAAAAAAATATCATATGTGCACCGAGCAACTTGCGTTTCACTTTTAATTTCTCGATTACAAACAACTGCTCACAGATAGAAAATAAAAAGAAAATTCATTCACCGAAGTATATATATATATATATATATATATATATATATATATATATATATATATATATATGAGTCTTAAATCGTGTAATGATCGTGATCCAGAAAATCTATAACCTACAGGAAGACTATCATCTTCCTGACATATATTCCTGTTGGCGCACACTCTTACTGGCGTACGTTCCTACTGACATCAGACCCGTGTGAATATCGATTCTACTCTTTATATATGAGACAAATCCTCCATACCTTTTAGAGCAATATACTCAATTCCTTCTCCTGCCGTGAGTAAACCTGTCTAGTTCTTTGTGGGTACCACATAGCAAACGAATCATGTTGTGACTTCTTAATGTTCACAAACCAAGTCTAACTCATAACACAGATCATTCGTGTGTAAAACATACTGCACACCATTCGCGTAAAGTATATCACGGATCATTCGTGTGAGACATACATAGATAAAAAGACGGCAATACGGAAGGAAATGGATAACTGTACACCACACCGCTATGAGTGATGTCACAACACCGTGGCCTCGTATGTCTCAGGGAAGCCAAGGTCGAGACTTGTAAAGCAATACTACCTGTTCGACAGCTCATCTCAAGTTGAAGTTTCTTAAGTCCTACAGGGTGAGTGCCTGGTGCCGCAGTCTCTCTTATTATAAACCCTCCACATTTCTGGTAGTCTAGTGTGGGTCTGGGGCGGCCTCTTACCTGGGAAAAGATGAAAAAGAAAGAAAGATATAGATACGTGAATTGGTTAAGCTCTCTCTCTCTCTCTCTCTTGCATTCATCAAGTTTATAGCATGTCGTGTTTTTGAACATTCATTCCCAAGAATGGTTGTTTTCTTGCGGATGTATTTCCACTACCCAAGCACGTTTGGTCTTTGGGTCGCACGCACACACACACACACACACACACCTCTCCCAGCACCTCCCGATGATCTACTTTCCAACAAGGGCAGACAATCCCAATCTTCCCACGTTCTTTACGTCGGGCGACCTGGGGACTCCTCATCCCCGGCCCGGCTCGCTGGACTCCCATTCCACGCCGCGGTTCAGCATCCACGGAGAGACGATGACGAAGACGATGACAATGACAGACGATGACGACGACCACGCTCTTTACAACATTTTTTTTTTTGTGGAGTGGATGCGACAGATGCGATCCGGGTAATCACTTCCCGAAGAAAGTAGACTTTATGGCTTCTTTAGCCAAGGAGTATTGGATTTGGCCTAGAATAGTTATATACACCACACGCACCGCTACTCAGGTCACCGAGTTACGATGTTCTCGTGGGAAAGCTTATCTTGTGTGAGAGTAAGCTTATGGGAAGCTTACCTCATGCGTGACTGAGTTCATGGGAAGCTTATCATATAAGAGACTAAGCTTTTGGAAACTTATCTAAGACTAAGCTCTTGGGAAGCTTACCTTATCTAGGAGTAAGTTCATGAAAAGCTTATATCATCTGTGGCAAAGCTTATGAGAAGCTTATCTTTGAGACATATGTAATTTTCAGATTTACACCTTTCTTTCTTTGTAAT